>JAIPMN010003421.1:0-22460 GCA_020650975.1 Apostichopus californicus | reverse complement strand
GTGAGGTTTGGGAGGGTGGTGGGAGACGGGGAATAATTTATTGTGACAATTTAGAAGCCGAGGGGGTCGGTCCCTTTTGTAGGTCTAGGAAATTACTGACTTGGACTTACTTGTGGTATATTTCATAAGTCTATATTTGGTGATCACTAAAATTAAGCATGTTGCAAAAACACGTTGCTATTGATTAATATTGAACGTTTTCATACTTTGTTGGCTGTTAGCTGCACTCGATGTCAATTTCATCAGTTACCGGGACACATGCTCAATTTCAGATACACGTTCTGCTCATAAAATGGGTCACGTGAGAATAAAAAATAAATATAAGTGCCTAAGTAGAACAGTGAGTTCAATAGTTTCAGGTCATTTATCTACATAATGGTGCAATAGTTTGCCCAACTGACGGTAAAATTGAATCGAAGTAGGGCACTGCAGATAAACCCTGGGCCAGTGTGCAACCGTTGCTCACTCTGTACTGTCAAACCATCATCATACAGCCAAAGACTCACCTATGGTAGTGATGATTGTTAGAGAAAACACGAAAGCTCTGGTCATTATCCATCTTGTTTCAGTCTCTTCCGTATCACTATCTATCCAATAACGTTTCTTCAGACTTGCACCTTTCGAGAGATACGAGGTAATGTTGATAGCAAACAGTTGAAGATCGTACGGATCTGAACAATTATGCGTATGGATAAATTCGAAGATTCCTCGGTAGAGTTCCTCTTTCGCCCCTGCAGAACTGCCGTTCTCGGTAGCACGGAAAATAAAGGCACCAAATACAAGGTAAACTAACAAGAGAAAAAACAATAAAATCGACCATTGCCAATTTTTAATGTTTAAGAATTTCGATTTTTCCTCTGGAGTATCCATGGCGAAATTACTTACGTATATTAAACTAACTGAATTAAAATTCACTTAGCTCATCACAGGGTATTGACTAGTTGTTAAATAAACCTTTCAAGTAGTTATTTGGCTTGAGCATTTCTAATAGATCAGTCGATTACGCACAGATATTGCGTACATTATTTTGAACAGTACGGTTGGGTCTGCGTTATATTTTTGTCTTCGTTAGTTAGTTCTTCTTCCATTAAAAGATAAGATGGGGAGAGAGGGAGAGAGAAAGTGCTAACGGATATAAATTTGATATAATTTTGTTAAAAAATATTTTGTTTCATTTATCATTGTCGTCAGCTCAACCGTAAGTTCAATGCTGGTAAAATACTCTCGTAATCTATGAATTTATGATCATCGAAGCCTTCCAGTTAGAACTTAAAAAGACAGAACATCGAAGAGTTAAATATGTTAGAAGAAATAACGCCTTCGAGCTGTTGTGTCTTTAACCATTCATTACCTAAACATGAAAAACCAAAATGTAACGGTAAATGACATCACCGTCAGCCTCTCCGCGCAGACGATCCAGATAAGATTTTGCGGGCTCTCTATTAGTATAAACGTACAGGCCAACTTGTAGCAAAAGAAGATAATTTACGCTTGTCGTTCCTTCTTCCTATCAGGTGATATTCACTCAATATTCAATCGTGAGCATCTGCTGGCTTTACTGTAGCTTGTTTGAAATAAATCGACATCCTGTTTGACAACACACGGACTTTATCAGTCTGTAGGCCTATAAATTTAAAAATGTCAGACATTAACAGTTACCTCGCTGTCATCAATATGCTTCCTACACGACTATCGACTATAGGGCTCAGCTGCTTTATAGTAGGCTAGCTCACCTCCGTTAGAGAGAAATCCTTCAACTAAATCCTTGGTTAAGCTCTCGAGATAAAGCACCCGAGTTAAACTTTTAGTGAGATATAATAATGCTGGTCCGATATACAGGCTGGAATTAGTTCGGTTAAAGTCAACAATCACTCGCATTCAATCACCATGGAAACAGGTACTTAACTACACTTGCTTAAGTAGTTCGTCATTGACATTGACCATTTCTCTCTAAGCACTTTACTTTATTCCTACCAGTAACTTTTATAATGACGTTTAGCGATTCAGCCCGCGGAGAGCCGAAATTTTGATGGAGTGGGGTAATTGGAAGGGAAATTAAAGACATATCTGTGTGTAGAGACGACAGGGAGTAGGGGGAAGTGGACCCTAACTTATTCAAGAATTTATCCTCTACCCATGAACATCGAGGAGCCGGATCGGGCATCGGGGCACTATGTTACCAAGCCCATCGTTTTGTACTGTTCATATACATCCCATACTATCCCAGTCTCATTTTCCCGGACCCCCCAAAATGACAACGGGCTCTGAGGATATAGCCCCGTCTGACCTCCATTTAGTCGGGCCTGCCTCTACCAAAACCAGCTAATTAATTTTAGAGTATAAAGGAATGTTAAGGTGGTTCATGTCATACAGAAAACAGAGGAAATTTGCCTAACTTGAACAATCTTGCCGCTGTGTGTGCTTCTAAATGAAGAGCCAGTAGGCGTTTGTTGGGTTTACCCCTTTTCATTTGCACTCGTGCCGTAAAGCACAGAGAAACGGTAAGAAAGAACAAAATGAAGTCATTAATAATTAATACATTACGAAGCAATTATAACAACAACATAGAAACCGGAAGACATACTAGAAGCGAGGTGAAATTATACATTAGAGGACACACACAAACAAACACAATATTAATGAACAAACCAAGCTTACATTTCTGAAGAAACAAACATCGATTTACCACGACGAAACCATAACGTTACTATTAAAAACCAGCAAATACATAACTTTACAAATCGGTTCGGGATCAAGCTTGTCACACATACAATGAAAGAACACCGGGCGGTTGCCGGGTTGTCTGGGGTTTACAGCGTTATTCTTGGGGTATATAAATAAGGGACAGAAGAATTCAGGGGGGGGGGTGCGGGCATACATGCACAACAAAAACAGGAACAAAAGTGAATACCTGAGCCCGTAATAAGCCCACGCGAACACATGCGTGCATTCTCGCCACTCCAGAGGAAATGTGAAATATGGTTAAGAAATTACGTAAGATGCTCTTTTAAACAAAATAACTTATCGGTGACGATGACAAATCTTATCAAGTTAGGTTGTGAATAACAGTAAAGGTTTGTGAAGAGGAGCCGGAAGAGGAGGTGTGAATGAGGTAAAGGATGAGGAGAAGGAGGTAGAGGAGGGAAACGAGGACAAACAAGAAGAGTAAGCACAATGACAGTGGTGCGGGACAGGGTGCTGTGCTCAGCAGATTTCCAGTTGTGTAAAGAAATCCCTCTTAAATGCCCCATTTAATTGATCCATAGTCGGGATCTTTTTTCTTTACCATTTCTGTAATAAAAATTTTTAGCATTTCTGTAATAACAAATAGTGCTCTTTGTTATGTAAACAGCGCTCTTTTGTTGACAAATGCAACAAAAGTGTTTATTAAAACATGGTCTCTTGTAAAGAGACAATCAAATAAGGTTTTTTTTGCAACGGAGGATCTATTTTGATTTAAACTTTTCAGGTACCTTTGTGGTTTCTGCACCGAAAATCAACGTCACATGTCCCACTGCCTCAAATTTGGTTCCTTTTGAACCTTTTGTCCAAACCAGAGCAATATCTTTCTCAGTTGTTTGAGGAAGCTGTTTATCACAAAGATGTCTATCATGTCATCTTTTTCATATCATCTTTTGGATTTGTGTCTCCTTGAAGCTGTGTCGTGACTTCCATGACGCAGTATTTGTTGGTTGTGTTAACTGGAATTACGTCCGACCAACGACTTTTGAGGAGTGAAATGATCGCAATTCCTGTGAAATGAAATAATCTTTCAGTTCAAAATAGTAACTTCAAAAGTCGGTGTAGTACCTCCACCCCTCCCGTATCGCGCTTGCTAAGTTGGGAGAAATATAAGTTGTCGGTGTTTGGCTTGTTCAACTCCCAGAACACACTCCGACGCCCTTGCCCAATGCCCTCCGGGCGGGCGTGCGTCCGTAATGCCCTAACCCACCATCTACCCATACTTGTATATTTAATTCTACCCATACAATATGGGATGAGAAATTTCTTATAATTAGACACAAGAAAAAATGCATGCAAGTATAAACTTATTGTTTATTGAAAATACACACGAAAAATTGAAAAAACGTATTCAGGATTTTTGAAATGGTTAAAATGATTAATAATTCTTTTTGTTTTAGATTACTAACAAAAAAAAACCCAAAATAAGTTGTATATGAGGCGGTGTATATGGAGTTCAATATATAAGGAACACATTCATTCTTATAAATGATATGGAATTGTTTATTCTTTTTGTCGTATTAGATCGAACATACACAATTTGAGTTATTCTGTTTTTACAGCTACATGTACAACAAACACAGGTAGTTACCTTTCACTTCAAACTCTATTTCTTGTAACGAAAGTAAGAAAATAACTTATTTTTTGATTTCTTATCAAATGGAGAATATGGTTAAACATTTTAACTCATCGTTTGGCTTTCTGTAATATGTAGCTATAAATTATCGCGTGATACAGTCAATTCCGTGTAGATGACTTCCACTTTAAAGTAGAGCAGAATAGCCTACCTGAAACAAAGATCCACCAAGTTAAATGCAGCAGGTCGGGTTTGTATTTTAAATCTTCGTCAAATTCGTTTCAATGGAAAATGGATTTTGTTCGTGATAATCATTTTTCTCTTTTATCACAACAAGTGCTTAGAATCTTGAGAAAGACTGCAGCTTTTGAAACCAGGCAAAACTGAGCCTATAGTCCGACCACAGTTTCGTATAGCAAAGGCATCTAGGCAAGTCTACGTTGCATCAGAATCGGAAATGACGTAACTAGTACAATCAGTACTAGTTTGTTATGGTTTTATCATCTATTTCGTATTCAAATAGCCATGAGTACAAACTGTCATTTGTTGAATTATGAGGAATGGCATTGAACATATTGTTTATTGCAATACCATTTCCAACTATGATGTTTGTCACGTAGTTACATTCCTGATATACCTCAATTCCTGATATACCTCGTGGTTGCATTCCATATACCTAATGAGTGCTAGCTCAGTGGTTAACGCCGGTGCCTTCCAATCATAAGGTCCCCAGATCGAGTCATTCCAAGTATATATGAATGTGTGTGTGTATGTATGTATGTATTTTAGATCCTCCTGCAAGCAGGAACTCACGAAGAAGCCATCATTGGCTTATCAAATCTGCAAGCCGACCGAAGTCAGTCTCTTAGATACATATTTAACGTCCATGATAATGAATTGTCAATTGTCAACAACTCTGTAACTGGACGACATACATTAATCTTGGAGTGACTCGAACTCGGGACCTTATAATTGAGGACCCCTGATTGAGGACCTGATTGAGGACCATTTGCACTTGATATTAGACACAAACTACAAAGTTTCAGACTGGTTGTAGCAAATACTTATACCCAGCCAATAATCTCTGTCTGAAAGGGAAAAGTGTTCTTGACAATTGACAATTCATAATCATGGACGTTAAATATGAATCTAAGAGACTGACTTCGGTCAGCTTGCGGCTTTGATAAGCCAATGTGGCTTTTTCGCGAGTTCCTGCTTATAGGAGGATCTAAAATACATACATACATACAATAGAATTTGTGCTGGGAATAATGACAGCATTTCTTGCTTGATATTTCCCCTCTAAGTGATTCTTAAACTGAGAAACCAATCCTGCAATGTAAGAGAATTACGTGCTGATCCGAAAGGTGTTAAATGGTTCTTTGTCGTCTGTGAAAATTGTTCCTCCTATTAAAATCTCTAAAACTGAAAGGACTACGATGATGCCTTTGACGTTCACTCCTTTTGAACTGGGAATAATCCGGTACATGTCAAATCACGTGGTCACAATTCAGAGAGGTCAAAATCCAGAGTGTCGTAGATTGCTCACCATCATCACAATCATTTGTCTAGATCTATAGATGAGGGGTGTCCCGCTTTAAAAACCGACGAATTATATTCCAGTGTGATATATATGGACGCCATACACGTATGTGATTTTACTTGATTTCATTAGGTGGCTCTGTGTTCACGTGTAGATACGGATACGTTGAAGCAGACGGGCTGTGAACATCGGCTGACGTCTTATTTTCATTACAGGTACTTTGAAGATATGTGCTGGTGTCATGGCAGTAGGATAACACCTCCACGCTGTTACTGTCTGCAACACTGTCGACTGTGCTCTTAGCAGCACTGTGGCTTGGTGAACTAGTTACGAAAGTGTTGGCTATTGTATTGATAACTGTTGTGCTTCCGCTGTTAATGAAAGTTACAAGCAACGATTCGGCTTCGATAAGCTTTCTCTCCCTGTAACTCGAAAACGCTTTGAATAACGCAGAAATGACGCATATACCTAAAAAAACATATATCGTATACAACAGCACGAATATCCAGACCGTGTACGAATATGAGCACCGTGTGCATTCGTCAAGCACTATATCACCGAAGCCGATAGTGGACACCGTGATGAAGAAGAAGTATATCGCATCAAAGTATGACACTTGTTCGAAGTAAGACAGCATTGTAGCAGGTACTAGTATCAGTGTTGAAGCAATGAGCAGTATTGTTATAAGAGATTGGACTGCAACCCGCGACCATTTGTGTTTAATCGGTGTCCCGAAAAACTTCAACAATTTTGTATACCGTTTTACAAATCCGTCCAAAGATTTTCCAAACACGGACAAGGTAAACGCCATTATAGGTATCCCAACCAATGCGTAGGCGACGCAGAACAACCTCCCTCTACCGCTGCGAGGGACAATGTTTCCATATCCTGTGGAAAGACCAATTAAGATTATATATATTTTCAGCATACATTTATAGACTATATATTTCCCATAAACCTTGTCGATTAGGTATCACGGGTGTATTTTTTATCGATGGGAAAGGGGTAGGTAGGTTGTTGCGAGGTGAGGGAGCTATACATGCAAGTTTTAGGGTGGGCTTTCACGACAGGCTCGTCCCTATGCTTACCCATATCTACCCCCCCCCCCAAGAAAAAGGATAGATAAATTACTAGATGCATAAACATGCTAAAAGTTGATTGTACAGTGTATATATAAGCTCTCAGATCACTATCAGTATCAACAAATCACAGAGGAATCCAGAAAGCGTGTTGCAGCGAATCTCAAATCTATATAAGCAAGCATGCAGCGTGATAAGCAAGAGCAGTACGCATGACCTGAACCCTTGACATGTATGATCGTACGTCCTTCTTAGACACGGGGAGGGGGAGAGGGGTGGGGTTGTAGACGGGGAATATATGTTGTGAAAATTTAGGATCCGAGGGGTCGGTCCCTTATGTAGGCCTATGAAATTACTGACGTGGACTAATTTGTGGTATTTTCATAAGTCTATATTTGATGATCACGTAAATTCAGCATGATGCAAAAACACGTTGCGATTGATTAATATTGAATGTTTTCATACTTTGTTGGCTATTTGCTGCACTCGATGTTAATTTCACCAGTTACCGGGACACATGCTCAATTTCAGATACACGTTCTGCTCACAAAATGGGTCACGTGAGAATATAAAAATCAATATAAGTGCCTAAATAGAACAGTTAGTTCAATAGTTTCAGGTCATTTATCTATACATAACGGTGCACTAGTTTGCTCAACTGACGGTAAAATAATCGAATATATGGGCACTGTAGATAACCTCGGAGCAGTGTGCAACCGTTGCTCACTCTGTACTGTCAAACCATCATCATACAGCCAAAGACTCACCTATGGTAGTGATGATTGTCAGAGAAAACACGAAAGCTCTGGTCATTATCCATCTTGTTTCAGTCTCTTCCGTATCTCTATCTATCCAATAACGTTTCTTCAGACTTGCACCTTTCGAGAGATACGAGGTAATGTTGTTAGCAAACAGTTGAAGATCGTACGGATCTGAACAATTATGCGTTTGGATAAATTCGAAGACTCCTCGGTAGAGTTCCTCTTTCGCCCCTGCAGAACTGCCGTTCTCGGTAGCACGGAAAATAAAGGCACCAAATACAAGGTAAACTAACAAGAGAAAAAACAATAAAATCGACCATTGCCAATTTTTAATGTTTAAGAATTTCGATTTTTCCTCTGGAGTATCCATGGCGAAATTACTTACGTATATTAAACTAACTAACTAAAATTCACTTAGCTCATCACAGGGTATAATGAAACTGACAATATCCCGACCAACATATGGTATACAGACTCATTGTTGAATAAACCTTTCGAGTACTTATTCGGTTTTGAGCAATTTGAATTGGTCAGTCGATTACGCATGCGTACTTCGTACAGGAATGTTTCAACAGAACGGTTTTCTCTGCGTTATATTTCTTCGTGCAAGTTGTGTGAGAAAAATAAAATCCTCTAAAATGCCTCTTTCTATTCATTCAGAGTGCACCTTTTGTTTACCATTTTTGTAATGAAAGAAAGTGCTATTTGTTATGTTAAATGCACTCTTTTGTTGAAAAATGATATAAAAGTGTAATTAAAACAAGGTCTCTTGAAGAAACATTCAAATACCATAATGTTTGATACAGAATGCACGGAGGATCCATTTTGTTTGAAACTTTTATAGTCACATATCCCACTGCCCAAATTGGTCCACCCCCTAATTACCCCCCCCCCCCCTTATTGAATCCACTTCTGGAAGTAGAACTACAAGCAAGGTGGTATTGAAGGGTGAAACATTGAATAACATGCTCAATAAGCAAATGTGGACCAGAAACATTTAAACATGAAAAACAAAACCTAACTGACATGTACAATTCTATTTTTATTTCCCACATTTTTGAAAAGGAAGAAACCAAAACACCACATTAATTATAACAAGAACAATATCATTGCACATCATATCCAGAGAAAATAGGACAAATGAGACATTTGTGACAAAATCCCCCCCCCCCTTTCTATCCCAAATTAATAAGGATGATCAAAATGTTTACTGTAACCTCAAAACTTTAAAGTTCCCTTTATGTACAGCAATGAACATCTTCACGGAAAATATAGATATCTCTTTCTTAATATAAACTTAAACATATTATTTTCTTTTAAGAACTCTTAAAAACTGACATACAAAATTAATAGACGAAACCATATCTAAACAGAAAACACCCAATTAGCTATACTAAGACTTGTTGCAGTGTGTATTTTTCCATGTATAGGCCATTTATATATCATTAATGCCTATGTGAATGAAAGCTGGATTTTAGCATTACGATTACTTCTTAATCTGCGGATTATCATTCTCATCCATTCAATTAAAAAATAAAAGTATTCGGAAAGTATAATCTGCTTCGTTAGTCCACAAAACTCTAGCAGGAATAATGGAGTTGGGCCAAAATTTAAAAGTTGGCTAGTGAAACAGTCAAATCGTTGTGGGATACGACTATTCTTGTACTTGGAGTAAATAGTGATCAACTGCAACTGACCATGAGGATTCATATGGTTGAAATGATCATGCAGTTTCCTTCAATAACTGTAAAGATTAGCTCTGGCTTACCGAGTCACCCTCAATTAAATAAAGTTGAATAAAATAAATAAATAAAAATTAAGAAGACATATCCGTTCATGTGTAATAATTACGTAGCTTGGGCAAAATGACACAAATATAAAATCCAACACAGTCGAAATAAAATCCCATGCATGTTTGTAAATGTTTACAGATACACAGGGAAGTTATGGAGAGATGGTAGATCATCCAGAAATATTGATTTTACAAGTATCATTTCATTGTTTTAAGTCGCAAATCATTTCCGCACTTACAAAATTGTGTCTGAGAGTTTTTTTTTTCCAATACCTCCTGCAAGCAGGAACTCGCGAAGAGCCATCATTGGCTTATCAAAGCCACAAGCTGACCGAAGTCAGTCTCTTAGATTCGTATTTGACGTCCATGATTATGAATTGTCAACAACTCTGTAACTGGACGACATACATTAATCTTGGAGTGACTCGAACTCGGGACCTTATACTTGAGGACCCCTGATTGAGGACCCCTTGCACTTGATATTAGACACAAACTACAAAGTTTGAGACTGGTTGTTGCAAATACTTATACCCAGCCAATAATCTCTGTCTGAAAGGGAAAAGTGTTCTCGACATTTTCATTTAGATAATCGAGACTACTCCATTATGACTTGGCTGTTTCTGATACTATGTGTGTTCAGTCACATGATTGTATACTATAGCTGGTAAATTAGTGTTACTATATATATACAGTAGTTTCATTCCTGTGCAAGGATTGCTGATATTAATATAAACAATTATATATGAACTATGCAACATTTGAAAAGAATATGGATGCTATTAATGAGACAAGATGAAAGGAACCGAATGTTCAGATTCCATGAACAATCATACTAGAATTCACAATTCTGATTGATAATCTTTTAACAAGCATTAAATTGACTCCTTTTGCTTTTTACAATTAGTTGGATCCACAATTAATGTGATATGGAATGACTGTGACAGCACACACCATTTAGGTTATGACGATGAGTTTTTACAATGTCCCAATGATGGGGACATCAACAGGAATGATAGAAAACTTAAATTTACAAGAATTAATGAGTACAGAGTTTTGAGAGGGCAACATATCTATAGATGGAAGATCGACAGGTGAAACCCTGACAAAAAACTTTTTTTGGAGTCAGAAATGCAATTATGAAACCTGGACAAAAACCATATTATGTACAAGTGAGCAGTTGGAATGGTAGTGTGGGAGGGGGGGTGGACATGTAGGCCCAGAAACTGCTATGGAAAGAACAAAACAAATGAATGTCCAACAGTAAGCATCGCTACGATTTCTTGGTGTAGCTTTCTGAAGAAAATGGCAGAGCTTCTGTGCATTTATTTCTCCCTTGGGCCACACAGAAACGCTGGACCTGCCAGGGTCCCTGCACTCACCAATGGACCCACATGGGTGGGCTCTGCTGCATACTGGTGACAGTAAGATATTGTTTTCAGACACAAACTAATAAGCCCATAGTGATCAGGAAACGAAGTACAGAGAGAATTGTTTCAACGGAAAAAGTATTCATTTATCACAAGTTTTGTAAATCACAACAGATTTCTTTGCTGACGAAAATAACATCATACTACACACAGCTACGACGATGTATAAAACTTAAAACTTGTTAATTTAGAAATATTTATCCAAAAATTAATTATTTCAATATCTACAGAATATAGAACAATAAAGGAAATAAATCCACCAAATACTAACAACTTAGCTTGGAATGTCGAGGCTTAAAACAACTAATTCGGTTACTATGAAAAACAGATAAATAGAACAAACTGACAAATAATTAACCTAAAAAAGCAAGAAACAAGATGGAGAATTAGTTTCTGCACTGCTATCATGGATTTTAACCCCTTTCATGAATGGAGCCCAATGAAATGTCTGAAACATGACCCGTATATGACAAATATTGTTTTATTCTCTTTGTGGGTTACAGAAGAAACAGCTGATTAAAGAAGTTAGCAGTGGGCATATATATATTTACATTAATGGGAAGAAAGGAAACAGTTCTTGAAATGTCTTTCCGAAAAAAGAAGAAAGAAAATAAGCATACTTTCATAATTGTTCATTATTTCAATAGAAACTGAAGATGTGATTACTCAAATCATCTTATATAAAAACTGGACAGAATATTTTTTCTCTCAAAGAGCCAGAACAAAATATATTGTCCCGCCGGCAAACTAAATTGTCGTCATTTCTAATGTGTTTGTGATGATCCGAAAAAAAAATCATTGCTTCATGTTATGCAAATTATCAAAAGGACACATGTAGTACGCAACACTATATGAGCATATGTGACCATTTCGCAAGCATGATATAATCATTTTCAATACAAAATACATGATTGATGGCCGCATGTCATGTTAGCCCCACTAGCATAAACTGTCTTACGTGGGGCTACATAGTTGCAACAGGTAGCCTAATAACTCGTTGGTTATTTGGCAATATGGAGAGGGGGACCTCTCCCCATTAGACCACTTCCCCAGGATGCATTGTCCCACTTTTCAACGAAAAAGAAATTATGGTAACCCTACTTTGTGGAATACAACACAAGGCAGTTTATCAACTGCTGATATGGATGGATAAGTGTAGTATGGTTAACATAATAAAATGCCATCTCTGTTAATCGGGTCATAGAAAGATTTAAACCCGAAATTACTTTGCTAATCACCATCGTTTTTTGATGGGTCATGAGTTTTAGAATAATACAGTAGCCTGATAATCTACAGTATTCCCAAAATGATATGTACAGACAATGTCGGCCACTGCAGGCTGTGCAGGCGTCAAGCTTTTCGGTGGGGCAGCAAGACAGATTTCACCCCCTCAATAACTCTCCTGTCTCCCACACTGACCCTTAGGAGTTCATATATATTAAACGTTGGGCGGGATGTTACTTCGTGAACGATGCAAAGACCTAAACCATTTGCTCCACACCATCATATTCTATGGGCTGTCCTTTGGAGTCGTACAGGAACTTATTGTCAACAGCTACTCCAGAATCACAGCTATCTGGGCTGGATAAGAGTGACAATATCAGCTCATCCCTGTTGTTAGACTCAGTCGAGGTTTGTCTTCCGGTGTTAACGTACTCCACGGAACCATTTAATTCTTTCCTCGGTTGCAGGTTATCCTCTTCTACGTCTCCCTCGATGACAGAATCGCTCTCGTCTTTTTCATCGGGACTATCAAATTTCAACCCGGACCGGCTTAAATTCAGCGTGGAAGGTGTTTGCTGTCTGTTAGTTTCGACGACTTTGTCGCTATCCTCCAGCATCGGTTCTGCCTCGCTCGCAGAGTCCAGTTCGTCGCTCTCTTCGCGGATGTCGTCCAGACAGTGGAAGATGTGCGCTTGGCTTGGGTAAAGGCTCAGGTAAGGTGTGCTCTCCTCCAGCATGGCTTCAAGTTGAAGCCTCAGTTTGGAAAAGTTTGGTCTTTGTTTAGGTGTCTCATGCCAGCAGTCCAGCATCATGGTGTACCTAGAAATCGGGTAAATTATAGAGACGATAAACACTGACTGGTAACCCTCTTAATCTTAAGTTCAGGTGGTATGTAAGTTCCACACATCCCCATTCAAACTTAGTATTGTGGGGGGGGGGGAGGGGTTTGGGATATGTGTCACTTTCTCCCTCTACAGCCGATTGACCAATACAGACACAATTGCACACGTCTGGTATGGTCAAGTACCCCATAAAATTGCCCTGTACCATTATATTTTAATACTCAAATATGTTGTTATAGCAGTCAAGATGATTAAGCCTTCTGTAGATTTCTTTGAAATTTTGAAATATGCAGGTATTGGACTTTTAACCCCGAGCATACTTTAAGAGAGACTTGAGCAGGATGATCATGATGAATCATTATGACAAACAAAATAGCAGTATACTTTTGCCCTCTCAAGTAATAACGACTACGATTCACTTCAGCTTTCTCAAGTACTGAGTGGTTTGGAGAGAATACAGAACACTGAATGAGAGGGACAAAATAAGTGAATGAGTCCAACTCAGCTAAGGAATTATAAACAGATATTTAAATCATTCAGGAAGGCCTTCATTCCACCCATCCCCCCTGCCCCCCTCCCACCAGCTTATTTATTCCTCCAAGAAAAAGAATTGTTTTCAGGAAAAATTTGGGCACATTGTTGGCCTATGTCTACGTAATTGTGTTGTATGATATGTCATTTATTATCACTGAACGGCCAAAAAGAAAAACTATACAGAAGGAATATGAGAGTACATGGAACCAAACTATCAATACAGTGAGTCTGAAGTACATATTGTGACACATCGGGCAAAACCTATTGCAGCGTGGGTTCCACTGTGTCACACTTAAAGACTTTGAGCTGGCTCCTATGTATCTAACTTGTACAATGAGCTAATTACGAGCACATCTATATTTTACATATGAAGCTCTGGGCAACTTCCCTAGATATATCTTTACTGACAATGGCTCCATTTCAGTACCTATTATGGTACAGTCTAGTTAGCAACACAAAGGTTAAAAAAATTATATCCTTTGTTATAATGCAAATGTGTAAAGTATAATGAGAAAGGTACACAAGAAAAGTACAATTTGGGAATATTTTTTTACATTGGGCACTACCAATGACAGTGTTGAGATGACATAAATAAGGTAATACAAAAAGAAAAAAATTAAAAGAAAAATGTATGTGGAAAAAAAAGGACTAAAGAATGATCCTAGCTTTGCAGGCTTGCATGAACGTTTTAGTCTTCTTTTCATGTAAAATCAAACTGACATATATAGACCTGCCAGCCTGACAATACAAACTAAACCTATTGTATGCAAATCTGAAAGCAGTGTGCAAACAATGGATCTGTTTCATTCTGATTTATTGTTTCATTTGTTTTATTCTGTTTTAATAGTTTTCATTCCGTTTCATTATATTCAGATTCATGGTTTCATACTGTATCATTTCATTCTGCTCCTATAATTGCTTCACTCTGTTTCATTTGTTTTATCTTATTTCATTGTTTCATTTCATTTCATTCCATTCTCTCATTCTGCTTCATGTTGTATTCTCTCGTGTTTGTTTCATTACGTTTCTTTACATTTCATTTGTTTCATTTGTTTATCCTATTTCATGGTTTCATTCCATTCCATTCTTCTATTCTGTTTCATTGTTGTATTCTGTTTCATTAGGTTCCATTTGTTGCTTTACATTTCATTTGTTTAATCTTTTTTCATTGTTTCAGTCCATTCCATTCTTTCATTCTGTTTCATTGTTGTATTCTTTTGTGTTGTTTCATTATGTTCCATTTGTTTCTTTACATTACATTTGTTTTATCTTATTTCATTGTTTCATTCCATTCTATCAATCTGTTTCATTGTTGCATTCTTTTGTGATTGTTTCATTGTTTCATAATTTCATTTATCTTATTTCATTGTTTCATTCCATTTCATTTCATTCCATTCCATTCTCTCATTCTGTTTCATTGTTGCATTCTTTTGTGATTGTTTCATTATGTTCCATTTGTTTCTGTACATTTCATATGTTTCATTTGTTTTATCTCATTTCACTGTTTCATTGTTGTATATTTTCTTGTGTTTGTTCCATTATGCTTCATTTGAATGACAATCTTTTTAACACCAGATTGGTTATTAACTCACCAATCATCCGGGCACTGTTCAGGCCTCTCCATTCTGAATCCACTACACAGCATCTTTGGTAAATCTCTGTTGACAATACCAGGGTAAGGTTCACCTCCCAAAGTTATTATTTCATAAAGAATTACTCCGAATGACCATCTGATATACGAGAAACAAGAAACAATGGAAGCTTCAAATACCTCTGTAATCAGATCTTTGGAGAAGGAAAATGTATATTAAAGTTGGTTCCATTCTTGTTAATGTGTTTTTTTTGTTGGTGCTTCTCCTGTGTCCCATCTGGACTACAAAATTGTCAAACGACAAGGACAAACAAGATCACGTAGATAGTTCATATACTTAATTTATACTTAATTAAAAATATTTACGTATATTTATATTTACATACAGTGATTTACATACATATCAACATTTATATATATATTTACATATATTTTTATATATTTACATTAAATATACTTAATTTTCACTAAGCTTGCCCAGCCCTAGTCTTTCAGGGTAAATCAAATCTCTGAACTATAAACTTACACATCACTCTCTGTTGTGTAAACTCCATCAATAATGGCCTCTATTGACATCCACTTAACTGGTATTCGTGCCCCTTTTTTACCTACGTACTGTCTTTCTTCATAGATATATCTGGTGAGACCAAAGTCAGCTATTTTCAAACTTTTATTATCGGACACCAGAACATTCCTGGCCGCTAAGTCTCTGTGTACATAACCTTTTTGTGATAAGTATTCCTGCAAAAAGTAAAATGAAAATTAATACAAGGTCAGTGAACTTTTACCAGCAACAAACAAAAGTGCCATTACATCAGAATTCAAATTCATCGAGATATGTGACCCTCACAATTGGTTGATATCTCATTAGGGCTACCAGGCAGGGGTGTCAAATCCGTTACCAGGATTGGACGGACAAACTTATTGATACAAGCCCTCCATGAATGCCAAAGCACTTGATCAGAAGAACCTCCCCTACCCCCCCCCCCATCCCTCCTGTCCTATTATGTCTCTAGGAAATAACTTGTGTTATTCCAATAATTCAATGTATCCAGTCATTTATTTATATGAAAAAATGTAACAATACTATAACTTGATATTGCACTTTTCTACTTTTTTTCTGGTCTATTTCATATCTCCATTTACTGTATTTGCATAATGTCATACTAATATCATAAGGAAATGAAGAACAGAAATGTATAAAATATATATTAGTTTCGTACGACATAAAAGCATAGTGCATACATTATAGGACAAGAAACAAAACCCCCAAAACAGGGAGAATATAATTTTAAAACTCACCATGCCCATTGTAATTTGTCGGGCAAACGATAATAAATCTGCAGAGGTCAAAAGGTCATCAATTTCTAAATTCTCCTCTTTCAGTCTTGCTAATATCTGTTGAAAAAAGAAATGAAATGGGTTGTTGCTGAAAAAGTTTCAGTTTGGGAATTTATTACATTCAACTGGGGAAGACTTACCCCCCCCCTCACCCACCCCTCATCAAGCTAAGTATTATTTAGCACAACCATGTGTGTAGAGCTACTTATAGAATTACATAGACCTAATTGAAAGTCTAAATATTACCCATAATGCACCTCCTTCCAAGTACCTAAATTGTAATGAATGGTTAACAATGATATTGTTTGTTTGTGGATGGTAAACTACTTTTACAGCAAATTTTTCCAAACGGTAAATTCTCTGAAATTTCTTCTTGCCATCGTCTGCGATAAATTGGATGAGACTAGAGTATGATCCCTAATTACGCACTACGCAAGGAAAATTGTGACTCCCTACTGGCATCCCCTCCCTCTCTCCCTGCAAAGATACGGATATGAAGGGGGTCGCTACCGACTAAGGGCTGGATTAAGCTCAGATGGTAGATTAAAGGCGATGAAATTCACAAGCCGCTGGTTAAAATCCTGTTTCTGCCGAAATATTTCTTGGCTCCTCAAAAATTGAAATCTCGCAAGTGATGATGAAATTGTGGCCAATCATTGGTAAATTATGTCATACTTTATGTTTATACAAAAAGCCCCCCCAAAAAAAAATAAAAAAAAATATTGCTTGCATTAATCTCATATTAAGATAATCTTCAGATTAATTTATTCCAGCTGAACCACCAACCATGATAATCTTTAATTGTGGGCTAATTAAGATTTGGTGAGTTAATTAAAGACAAGCATTTTGTCAAACCCTTTATTCAGCAGTCAATACATACATGCATAACACAGTGAGAGAGTGTCAGTGTGCCAGGTCTGTGAAAAGAATTATACCAACAAAAATACAAAATTTACTCCTCCATGGAGAAGTGGTTCTGTAAGCACCAATCATAGAAACCCTGAATTCTTCAAAAGAGTGCTCAATAGCTTCTTGACACTTTAAGTAACCTGTTGATTCAGTCCTGCGAGAAAATTAAACTGATCTAGTGCTAATGGGGTTTTCAAACAAGGACTGGTATGGTTGTGCTGTTTTCTACTGAGCAAACAAGCCTGTCAGAACAAGTTATTATACAAATTCATACGCAGAAAATTGAAGTAAGAATCCCTGACCCCCCCTCCATCCCCCCCAAATAAAAATCTGTCAAGAGTGTCTCTCCAAGATGGTCTGTTTGGAACAAATGTGGTTGTAATAAAGTTATATGAGGGTAATCAGCAAAAATATTAACAACCTGCAGCATATTACCTCGTCACAATTTGATGGAAAGTACAAACCGATTGATTGTTTAAATTAACGTTTTCTTAATTAATTGACAGTAAGTACATACTTAGTTGGTTGCTGCTGGTATTGGGTTTTGTAACCTTACATACCCAGCAATCTTTTGGATGTGATCAAGGCCACCCCATAATCAGTTTTAAATAGCGGCGCCACAGTATGTGTGAATGAACACATTTTGAACAGTTAACAGGACACATGTAATTTATTAACCAAGGTTTTCCTGCTGAAAAACAAAACAGGTTTTCAAATAGAAAAAGATTGTTTTTCTTATTCAATGTGATCATTTGCAAAAGCAGCATGAAACAAGCTCTGTATCATTAACTGAAGAAAAGTCAGGACAAATTGTCCAGATATTCGTCTTTTTGTATGGCAGGCTGGCAGCTGTCTTCATAGCACATATCAATGGGGACTGTACCATAATTTTATAGGGAGTCACTTTGTCGGTTTGTACAGAAAGATGTGTAAAAGTAAGAGGGCCTGATGTTTCGATCCTAGCAGGATCTTCTTCAGATGCTGAATGACAAGTAACAGTAACAGAAGGGACAAATACACGCACAGAATACAGACAGGTTAATGAGCACAGGTCATTAACCTGTCTCTGTTCTCTTACACAGGCTCTTTAGTAGATAAGCAGTTTGCTAACAGTTTTGTTTTATATTTGTACAGAAAGATACAGAATGAGTTCAAAATATGCATGCTATAAATGATCATACAAGTCTTGTTCCTGTCTATATCTTGATGTCCATGTTGGTCGGCTAAAATGCTCAGTTCCTGATGCATCTCACTTCATGTGCTGCACTACTGACAGTGAAATTACACTTAAAGGCATTGAAGACTCGCCCCAAACCGTGTGCGGCCAAGTGACGTTTTGTTTGTGTCGCTACAAAATGCAGACTGTAATGAAACGTGATACCTTAATTGTTATCTTTAGCTGGACCTGAGATGTCCATCGCTGTATCGTTTGTATACTATGCTGTGGGTATTGACTGCAGCTGTATGTACTGACTGTACTCTAGTGTCTAATTACCGATGGTAGCAAGCTGTGTGTGTATTTTTTGGAATGGATGGTGGTGTTTAACACTTCTGTTACACCTCATTCGAAAGTAGGTCAAGTTACCGGCATTAGACGTTTCTTTTTGCGCGAGTCTTCACACCCTTTAAAGGTCTAGACTGGTGGCTGAAGTTTGATTGCTGAAAATAAATGCTATAAATTGTCTGCATCTTCAAGTCAAAACTACATCCTAGTAGCGATTATGTTTTATTTCGTTTTAAAAGCCCCTCTCTTCCTCGTACATATTCACCGAGATATAGAAAGAAAATTTAAATGCGATTGGCACCGAAAGATTATCTGGTAAAACATCAGAAATTATTTACATTTTCATTGAGATTTGTATCTGAAATAGCTGCTACATATAACACAATCATAAAAAAAACAACAAGGAATTACCATAGATTAACACCCTGAAGAGATTTGTCCAGTTTAGCCCCCCAACAAATTTGATTTGATCATGTAATCAGTTGTATGTAAAACAGTTATGGCTTGCAGCAATGGATTAACTACAGTAACACTTCAAACAGAAGTTATACAATATGTTTTCCCAAATTCATATCTGGACCGTGGTGTGCATTGCGGCTGTTTTAAACGATAAGAATAAAACAGACACACAGGGGTAAATAACTTGCAGGTTTAAAGAAGACCCTGACATACTTAATACCTTCTCGTGTGAGATATCTCACAAACTATTCAGAAATATCATACCTTGGATGAACTCTGGGATATGCGACATCAAACGGTCACAAGAGTAGTATAGGACTGACAATTTAAATGACAGCTTACGGATGTGTATCAGCTGAACTGAATCATAATGAATCCGAGCCTGACTCGATCAACTTGAAGGCAGTCGTCAAGTCTAGAAATTATGCAACTGACATTCGCAAAACTAAAAGACCTATGAGTGCACAAATCCACCGTTTTCTATTAAAGACCGGTGCTTGATTAGTTCACATGCTAAATTGTTTGCAGTGATTGGTTGCATTTGTTGAACCTGGAGCATGCAGTTTAAGTAACGTTTAGTTGCATGAGGAGGCATTCTCCTTTGAAATCTTTTAATAGTTGCATAAATCATTTCTACAGATCACCGTCAACATGAAAATGTTTGCTGTCATTTCATAAATGTGAGAGATAATTGGCAGGGTTGTCATAGAAAGAGTACCCAAACTTATTAAAGAGTTCCTTTGCATCAGTAACTAAGGTCATGATGATGTCAGTGGAGCTGAAACCATAGTAATCAAGGGGAAAGGAATGGGGTGGGGTGGGGGGGGGAGGAGGATTGATAGGGGAATTGACATTCTTAATGGCTGTGTGCCGTTCACATGAATCGAACGTACCTTACTTCTACTGGTAAGGAGATACTTTTTAAGGTCACCTTGAGGGCATGTTTCTACCACCAAACACACAGGGTCCATGACTGTACAGCACCCTATCAGGCAGACTACGTTAGGATGGTAGCCTAAGTGTTTCATCATCTGAATCTCCTGCAAGAATTCCTGCTTTTGGGCATCAGATGCAAAATCTGTCAAACAAAAGTAAACAAGAGGAAAAACAAAAGAGATTGATGAAGATCATCAGTCTGAAACTACAATAGCACATTGTTTATAAGTTGTCAAGAAATCGTGGCTCTCATTTAACTGACTGCCTTAAGTGACATGCTGATCACATGATTCGTCATGTGATGCCTAGAGGAGGAGTTTGTGACTACAGTGGGGGCACTCTCCCAACACATACAAAGAAAACATGTTAACCAAAATGGGATCATGTGAATACTTTGCTGCTGCTTAAGATGGGAAGTCCACAGGCATAAGAAAGCAAGACTGTGTTTGGTAGGTGTGCTAATTTTTTGGCTCCCACCCCTTTATCCTTGAACCCCTTTGATGATTGCAAAGTATCTCAGCTAAAACAAGCTTTAACCTTCGTGGAACATTTTGTGTTTTATCATCGTGTCCATTATTAAACCTGTCTTTATGACCTAGACAGATATAAAGTTGGTGCTATCTTCATAGATAATTTTAGTATTGTTGTTAACTATTTCAGCCAGAATCGGACTCTCCCATCACAGAAATGATAACCCGACTCACGAATGATCTTGTTTCGCAAAGTATAAGTTTAGGAATGGCGACGATAATAACCATCGACCAATCGAATTAATTCTACATATATCTTAGGTTTTATAGTGTCATTTATTATCTCGTCATTATCTGAGCGGAGAGGTCCATGAAGGCAAAATCACCATAACAACCACTGTGACGATGCCACGATGGTCGGAGTTAATTTGACTTTTCAGATATTAACACGTGCTGCAAGTAATTCCTACAGTTTGAATGCGATGGTGTAATTGAAGTTCCACTTGCAAAACAACATCCTATAAACCAAGATTTTATCTGAAACTGGAAGTTTAAGCTTCGAAAATACAGCAACGATAAAACCACAGCATCATATCCTGTTAAATGTCACTAAGAATGCCAATTCTTAATGCTTTCAGATCTGGAAAACAAGACACACATTTAAAGAAAAATGTCTTGAAAATCTTATCACTGTCGCTCGTCAATTGTCTGTTTCTCACTGATAAACAGCTAACAAGATCAGATCCATATTATAACATGGTGAGAAACGTCAGAAAACATCAAAACAAACAAAAGAGTAACCTCCAAAAGGAACATGGGAGGGGGACATAGTAAAGGGAGAATGCTTCACCAATAGATTTGGTTCACACCAAGTGAGAAATGGGGATAATATTTAACCTACATGAAATAAAAATACTACTACTAATCATAATACTTAAATAGCTTTATATACATGTGGGATAAGCTGAATGGCTAATAACTTATACACTTCACACAAGGTGGCCATCTAATTTACAGAGTGTTTTTAAACCCTTTATGGATTATGCAGAATTTGGAAGACAATTGTCAGATGGGAAAACCCATGGATATCTCCTTGATGAAAACCCCACCTTACTTTTGCAGGTCGGGGATCAAGCCCACAGCCTCTCAGAAGCTAGATTCTGATAATTGAAGTGCTGCCTCATTCATCCACTGACTAAGCGCTGGTGTGAACTCTAGTGGAATCATTTAATTACTTGTCAACTAACACCCAATTTGATGAATCAAAACAACAGTATGAAATGTTTCCCAATAGAGGGCAGTATTGAAGAACTTAGCATGCATACACTCCAGATGTGTGACCTGATTAATTTGCAAGATGACATTGCAGGGTCCTACCGTTCTTTTGTTTTTTGGTGATATTTAGAGACAAATTGTGACACGGTTAGACATGCGCGTAACAAGGAATTTGCCAAGGGAGGGGCGAAGCTTGTAGGCAAACAATCTAAGCGTGGCGCCACCATGAGTTGGCGCGAAGTGTAAAAGAAAATTTTGGCCCGAAAATGCCTCCCAGATCGCTGGAAATGGCACTTCCCAGGCCTTGTAAGTTGCATGTAAGCATTTTCTATTTTGAAATTACTAGCGATATCATAAAAAAAATATGATCTTATAGCCACAAAAAAAACTATGCCACCAAATATTTGGGGGGGTATTAGATACTATATCCCCCCACCTAAAATATTGGGGGGGGG
>JAIPMN010003420.1:0-23310 GCA_020650975.1 Apostichopus californicus | reverse complement strand
CCAGAGAAAAAGAACTTTGTATGAAGACGCTGAAAATTTTTTAAGAGAAGAGAGAGTCCCACTTACTGTTACAATATCTCTATACATGTAATGTATTGAGATAAAAAATAAAAAAAACCAACTTAGGCATACATGATATTGATAATAGCTAAACGATGTAGGAAAGCTATATGGGGAATTAAATCAAAATAAAATAAAAACAACCAACATAACGTCTTTTAAAAATTATACTTTTTATTGAATAAATGAAACCATTTCAAATGCCTCAGCTACACAGCACAGTCTTCCAGCTCAGAGTAACAAAAAACTAAAGAAGGATGACGTCAGAAAAACTGCACCCACCAAACTCATTCAACCTGATATTAGCAACATGGCTATGATGGCTGGGTTCTCTGGATTAATGGATGCCATCCTTCCACCACCTACATTGGAACCAGCCAGTCAACTGGATTCCTTATCCTCGGTGCTTGCCGAAAGCAGAGAGGAATTAGAAGGACTGGAGACTAAGTCCGAAAAGATTACAAGGTTGGAGGATCTGGTTGAAGATGAAAAATCAAAAGTCTTGGAGCTGCAGCTAAAGCTGATTGAGAAGGGTATGTGTTTATCAACCTTTAACTGGTATTTCTTTTCTGTTTCAACCCCAATTATCAGATAGTATGCTAATGTTACATGCTTTTCTCTATTTCTGATGCAGAGCAAATACCAGATGATGTGAAATACCACATATCTTCATTGATGGAATTGATGAGCAAGTTTCATCAAGGTGCCAGCAAAACATCACTGGGAAGACTTAGCAGATCAAAAATTGATGTTAATTGTTACCATCCGAGTGTTAATGATGAAGATGGTCTTCCCCCATCTCCAGAGCAATGCCCACTCCCACTGACGCCACCAGATTTGCGGATTGAACAAAGTTTGCCACCCAGATCTACTTCACAACCGGTACTACCGCCAGCACAAAAAGTGTCAGCGAAATCACAAGTTAGTAGAATTACTAGAAACAGCATTTCAATTTACCTAAAGATGCTCAACTTAAGCTTGTAGTCTCATCATTGATAGTTTTTGACACAATTGATGTTTGTTCTAAAGATAACTTCTAGTTATTCGTCACTGTTGTCATCCTCTTCTGAACAAACATGTTCCATATCCAAACCTAACTTTGGACTAAACTACCATTCTATTCTCATTACCATAGTAGTATCTAAATTGTCAAGCTTGTGTTTAATTTAATTTTTCAGCCACTAATAGTCGACCCAGGAAACAATGGTCGATTTGCAAGTGTAAAAGTTGACACGTATAAATTGTATCAGCTGGAGCAGTATGCTGTGAAGAAGAACAATCCCTACCACCTGCTTAATGGTATTATAAAATTAGTGTTCTCTCAGTTGGAGCTGGCGTCGTGTTCCGGTTTGGGGCTCCGAACAAATGGAAATGGAACAACAGCAGGCCCCAACCCTCTGGAGCAAGTGAAAGTTCTGGCGACAAAAGGTTAGAGTTCATAACCTAAAGTTTATCACATTGTCTGGCACGCTGACCTGTCCACACCACAGCTATCAGTTCAAGCACATGCGACTTTTCTTTTTTCTCCATGTGTACGGCGAATCCCATCCGACTGGTTTATGCATTTCTAAAAAAGCAACAGCAGGACCCAGGGGTTAGAGTATGTCCCTTCTTTTGAGAGCTGTATAAAGAAAAAGGGCAAACCAATGACTAGTGAATTACTAAGTTCATTGAAAATGCTAGCCCTGCTCGCAGCCTCAACTCTCCTGAATGATCTAGTAATCAAAACAGATACACGGTTTTGCTTTACTAAGTATTTACATTATTAAAGGAATGCTCCTTGAGGTTATAAGAGAAAGATATTTATTCTTGGCAATTACAAAAATCATCCATCTTCAATCTTCACCAAAATGTATATTTTAATTACCTAATTCTTACATTCCGGCATTATTTTGTACTTATGTTCAGTTTTATTCCGTTAATGAAGAAATAAACATGTTACGAACTTGATGTTAAACATCCTTGTTCGTTAATCCATTCAAGTTCAATTAGAAAATGTAAGCTTAGGCCAATCAAACTGAACAGCAAATTGCATCATCGTTACTTGTCTAGAATTACAGTAGAACAATACCAGATTGATTTAAAGAAATCACAACGACTAAACCCTACTCCAATACGGTTTTTTAACATGAAAATTTGCATTTACTCATGCATCATTAATTTGAGCAAAATTTCAGGCCATATTTCGAGGCCTGTTCTAAATGTTACAACCTAACGTTAGGCCTAATTAACGCGACGGCTATGGATCCGACTCCCTGGCATTATTGCCGTACCACTATAAATTATTTCTTAAGGGCATTGGAGCAAACCTGAGTTTTCTGTTTAAGTCGATGGGTTCCTAATATATTAAGTTGCTTGACATCGATCGATTACAGTTCGCAAATTTTTGCGTTTAAACGATCATGTGCTGTATTTTCTACAAGGTCACGCACAGCCCTGCCCTAAAGAAGTAGTACTGCAAGTGTTAGCCTAAGCTTCTTACTGTAATACTAGTGTTACTTCAAAGCTATATGTAATTTCGTAAGACAGTTGACCTATCGTTTGATAAAACGTAACAGTGTATTACTTACTGCAAAAGTTACACTACCGTAGACTAGGTCTAGGTCTAGGTCTAGGAGCCAAAACACCAGGAAAAATACTTGTAATAAACCTCAGAAACTTTTAACAAATCTTAATTTGCAATAATATGAATAGAAAAAATTATTACCTCAGACATTATTTATCACGAAAGTGACACGGTACGCCCTAATAATGCAACATCTTGTTGATCTTATGACAAAAGCTTCTTGTTGAATGCACAAGCACTCGTAACGTTATGTAGGTGTATAGTATATAAACACGTGTTTATATATACTATATACCTACATAACGTTACGAGTGCCTGTGGTTGCATGTAGCATATCAGCGGTTGCGAAGTGTCTACTTCGGCTTCGCTACGCAAAAAAGAATGTTTCAACTCAAGTGTACTGTGTGCCCAACCCTAAAAGGAATGGACACCTTTGGGAGTCGATGTTGCATGAAAAAAAAATGAAGGGGTGCCTCCGGTCGATCCTCCCATTTAAAACATGTAATTAGAACCGTCCATCTGGCGTCGGATTTAAGTCGGAAGTAGGAGGTTTTTTTTTTTTAAATAGTCTGTTCCACCTCGGATGATCCGTTAAGAAAAACACCCGACCTTTATCCGTCTAGTAGGACCAAAATCTGACGAATTCATCACATTCAAAGAAACTTTTTGAAAAGGGAATGGGTTAAAAAGAGTTAAAGGTATGCTCTATATTGGCCCCAAATAAGCCAGATTTCCAAATATACATCACCTTAATTTGGTCCAAATTAATTCTTCAACTGTTTATCATCACCTTGGAGGAAGTTTACCTCATTGGGACTTTCGGTCATCTTGTGTGCATGCATGTTCATTTAGAACGTCTGAGAACAATTTTGAAAGTACAGACCTCCATGCAGGAAATTACTTTTTGAAAACTTCTAGCAATTAAAGCTTGCCATAATTTGGGGCCTATACAGACTACCTTTAAGTCTACTCGATTACACACAGTTTTGACATGTTTGCTTCGTTTTTTTTCATTTGACGGCCTGTATATTCTTTTTCTTTTTTTCCTTGCAGAGTACATGCGATCAGCATTAAAGAAATATAACTGGACGCCCATACACGAGAAGGATATTAACCGAAAATTTACATGTCAAATTACTAACGCCAGGAGGGATCTGAAAATTTTGAAATGAACTCAATTGTTAAATCATCATAACCATATATCCTGTTCATGTTGGCTGTTTCTATCTCCTTTTTATTGTTGCACTTTGGCTGTTTTGTATTTTTTGACGGAGATGCAATTTTTAAACTTTTTCACAACATTTTATGCAAGCTGATGCCTAAAATTAACTCTGCACTTCAGAGAAAACGTATGCAAATTTAAGGAACATCCCTCTATCGTCCATTTACTTGAAATCATAATGGTAGTCTGACAATTTGGCTATATGCTATAATTGACTATATTATAATAGCTGGCGTGAATTTTGGCCAGATTCATCTCGATGCATGCAGGTTCATACAGGAAGTAAATATGCATTACACATTCAGGATCATCCATTGCTTTTGTATATAAAATTTTCCTTCTACCCGTCCTATACAACAAACCATGCAGGACTGATAGCTATAGGCTACTCAATGCATTTTCTTATTGTATTGAAGTTATGTGTGATGCGGATTCCACGTAAGATCTATATAGTATAATTTGGAACGCTAGTTTAACGTTGCTCATAATGGATTAGCTTCTGGTGTGATACAAATAAAACATGGCATACAGAAGGTAAGGTAAGTTTGGTAAAAGGGCGAAAAGTAAGCCTAAAGAAGAAAAGAAATTACAGTTATTCGGGAGAAGACATTTCCAATGTTTGATTTTCATGTCGAAAATTTCAGTCTTGTCTTGACTGCATTTTAGGACCTACACTAAGTTTATGCCAAGAATGTGATAGCTGTGCACTATTACAGTAGCCCGTAACTAATGTGTAAGTTTAGTTTAGTAGAAAAAAGGATCAGGAGGGACAATCAAGTCCCTATCAAGGACCCTATGGAGGAGGGGGGAAAAAACCGAAGACACTAAAAGTCATACCCGATTACAATGCTCAAAGTACTTGTCCAAAGCATTCTTAAATCCATTCACACTACTTGCAAGTAGCTGACTGCATGGACCCACCTTCCCCTAAAAGGCTATATAAATAAAACACTGCAGTGAGCTGCTAGCTCATTCCAACTGTTGTGTTTGTGATTTCATGTCAATATTATAGTATAGGACTTTCTGTAATGTACGTCATATACTGATAAACTCTTTGGTTTTCAAATTTCATTCACAATTGTTTCTCAATAATGATGATTAAGGTTTTGTTGAATTAAAGTGTTCTTCTTACAGAAATTATATAAATTGTTTCTTCATCATTTCATGTGTGGGGTGAAGAGGCAATCATGAATGCATGGGACGGATAGGTTCCTAGTAAAGTCATTCAAGTATTGCTAGGGGTGCATGGGGAGGGGGGCCGGGTACATTGGGAAGGACTTTAACAAAATACTGTCAAACCAAATAATGTGAGGTGCATACAACTAATTTGCTTCATGATATAATTAAGGTAAAGAAGGTAATTTAAGGTTGTTTTAAGTCAAATTAATCGCAAGGTTTGACCGTACGGTGTTGGATGGGAAGCTTACATGTAAGGTCGAGTCAATCATGAGGAAAACTAAAATGCCTTCACTATAAATCTTCAAAACAATTTCGTCAATTTAAGGCTTCACAGTGAATACCAATATGCAAATTTAAGCAATCAAAGCCTGTACACTTTTTTGGGCCAGATCTGATGCAGCCATACACCGAAGCCTTAGCGAAGCCTTAGTGAAGGCATTCTTGGGGCAATTATAAGCCATCATTTGTAAGCATTTGAAGCTTTAATGAAGCCTTAATGAAGCCTTCATTTTAGGCTTCAGAGCAAATTTATGCTAGCATTAAGGCTGCAGAGCGAATGCCTATTTAAAGCTTCAAAGTGAATACTTATATGCAAATTTAAGCCATCGAAGCCTTAGCTAATTTAAATTTTTCGGCTCTGGTGCAGCCTTAGCGAATCCTTAGCGAAGGCATTCTTGGGGCAAATATAAGCCATCATTTATAAGCATTCGAAGCCTTAGTGAAGCCTTAATGAATGCATTCATGTTTGGTAAGGGTTAGGTATCACTGTGAGACATTTTATTCATTTACTCGTGTAGGCCTATACTTCAAATCTACAATAGTAAAACACAAACATCTTAACAGACACTGTTTGACAGTTAGTAGCCTGTGTAACTTAATTAACCCAACTGTCTGACATAAAATAATGAAACATAATAAAATGTTGATTAAAAATTGTTTGATAACTTGTTACTCATAAATGTAGGCTATATTACGCACATTCGAATGAAAAATGAAAAAGGTCACATACATACTGTACCACACACTATTCATGTACACAATTCAGAGGAATAATGGTTTATGAAATAAATGTGACATCTAACCACCAAAGATGTCATAAAATGCATTTATAATTATCTCCTAATTACAATAAAGTATAACAAAGTAGTTTTGACAGATGTTAACAATAAAGATGTACAACCCCCCTCCAACCCACCCCCCCTCCCTCCGAAAATCATCATCATCATCCCCATGATCATCATCACCAGAGGCAGGGTTGTGGTTATCACTATAAACCTAAACCATGATAGGCCAGCCAACTTTATTCCTCATGGTGTACATTCCAAGACTGTCGGTTATAAGGATTCTGTAAGTTGATTATTGCATCATCACCTGGTCCCGAGGCCTAGTCTAAGACCACGGTCAATGCAAGACTTGACTCTACTAAAGCGAATAATTGAGTTGTTTTCAATGACAAATGGAGCAAATTGCTTAAAAAACGAGGTCAAAGAAGTATATAGGAATTTACGTCCACAGGTAACCAAAGTATTTTGAAAGAGAAACTTCAGATGCTGATACACAATGTTTGAACGCTGAATTATTCCCCAAACTAATGTAACCGCAAAGTGAAATCCTGACCAATCATCTCAAGATATACATAGAATGGTGGTAACTGCTACTATGAGATTAAATCTTGGCAAATTACCCTTACTCTTGGTATATTTGTAACTGTAGTTATTACGTACAGACTTGTCATAGCAAACAGTAGGTTTAATACAGGCGCGTATCGAGGAATTCGGCAAGGGAGGGGCGAAACTGTAGGCAAATTATCAGAGCCGTAGATACGGCATTGCAAACTATCTAAGCGTAGCGCCACCAAGGAAATAATGGCTGAAAATGCCTCCCAGATCGCTG
This sequence comes from Apostichopus californicus, assembly GCA_020650975.1. Lineage (NCBI taxonomy): Eukaryota > Metazoa > Echinodermata > Holothuroidea > Aspidochirotida > Stichopodidae > Apostichopus > Apostichopus californicus. The sequence goes on along the minus strand of JAIPMN010003420.1, from coordinate 16,390 downwards.
GAAATGGCACTTCCCAGGCCTTGTAAGTTGCATCTTAGCATTTTCTCTTTGAAATTACTAGCGATATCATAAAAACATACAAAAAAAAATATGCTCGCGTCTGGTTTAATAGTACTAATAACTTACGTTACAAATTCCCACAGACATCATTTAAAATGTTGACATTGATACAAACATGAAAGACTCATACAACATATGTGTGTAGACTAGCAAATAAGTTATAAACACATCACTTGTGGATTCAGAATTGGTCACCAACTGCCTCTTGCGGACTGTTAAATGCTGGTAAGTTGTTAAAAGGTCACTTTAAATTTAGGAAATGGAATCAATTAAAAACAAATAAAATTACCATAATTTCATCTACTGTACCTGTGCAAAGTTATTAACTTTTAATCCTAACTATGGAGCATTATACAAAAACTTGTTAAAAACTATCACAGTTTAAGCTAAAATTGCATTTTAAATTAATTCTTTTCAACAGACCATACTGTGGGTTTGAAATTTTGATGATTAATGTAACAATTTGGTCAGTACATGAGGAAAACAGAAAAGAAACAAAGTGGTCCTTAAAAACATATTTTTCTTAAAATTCACTTATATAATAGAACACATTCCTTACAGTTTCTGAAGAAAAGTCACTCATGATGGAGCCCAAACAATTTGATCCACTCTCAACTCTGTCCCCCCCTTCCCTCCTTTTGATATATTAGAGAAGAATATAATCTAAGCATTCTGGTGAGATTTGTATTCAATTCCTATGTACCGTTTTTGAGATAATTTTGACCTGAACTTTTCTTTAAAGAACGTATGTGACCATGTCTGTCTTGAAATTTCATTTCATGGTCACGGTGATTTGTGTCCCATCACAACTGTGACCATAATGAGGGACGGGGAGATTTCCATGAATCTGTCAGCTATATACACCAGAAACCTATATATCCGATGGTGGTCTTCAACCAGCACATCTTAAAAAGTAAAGTCTATTTACAACGAGGGAAGATCTGCCTCTTGAGGTATCATTCTTCATCACCAGTAGAAGCTGTTTGATATGAATGTAGCTGCCGTGCTGAGCCAACTGCCCCCTTGATCGTCGCACGTGATTCCTGGTTTGGTGACGGCCTTGTCCAGGCCTGTTATTGGAAGGTCTTCCTCTGGAAGGTATTCCGGCAAAGAAGTGTTCTCTTTATCTGCTAGAGCTGGTTGCGATCCAAATGATAAAATAATCTGAAAATGAAAAAAAGAGTCATAGTTAACAGACGATCAAATAGTCAAAGTACAATTTCTTTACTGCTCAGTAGTCATCCATGGCATATTATATTAGAACTAGGGTCCAAAGGAAGATAAACACTGGGTAACAGAAACCAAAAAAAGGGGGGAAAAAAGAAAAAAAAGAACAACATTGCTGGTGATTTGCTGCCCATGTTACTTATACAGAAAACTAGAAGCATTGAAGAATATTTTTGTGTTAAGCTCAGCACAGCTATTGTGGGGCCAATCAATCAGGACAGTCCTATTCATCTGTCCAAGGAGAGCATCAGACTACCACCCCCCCCCCCCTTTCCTCTTGGCCCTATTGGTCAGTAACTTTACCACTGTTTAATATACCAGCTATTTTACAGTAGCTCCAGATTTTATCAATGTACATTTGTATGAAACCATAAACATTGAATGTGGCTTTCAAAGGAGCTTAGAATGTTCTTTATTTTGATAATATGGTTTGTGTGGTCTATGATACCTTCCATTGTACTGTCCTTTAATACCACCCTTATATATGTTGTATGCTCGTAGGTGTGATTATTGATACTGAATAAAACCCAGACTGTTGCTTTAAAGTAGCTAAGCATGCACTGTTCTTTGTGTGTGTGTATATGATACTGTCCATTGTGCTGTCCTTCAATACGTCCTTACAATACTGTCCTTACAATGTTGCATTGCAAAATTATGTGATTACTGAAACCGAATAAAACCCAGACTGCTGCTTTAAAGGAGCTTAGCATGTCTTCTTTCATTTGACTGTGTTACCATTAGTGCGATGTTTGTGATGGGTGATTATGAAAGCCTAAAGAACCCTAAATGATACTTTTTTTAATAAGCTCAGAATTTCCTCGTCTGTGGTACTGATCCCATGCATGCTCTATCTCTCTTGGTGTGATCATTGAAATAAATGCTGCTTTAAGCCTCAAACTATGTGTTACCACCCTCACCTCTTCACCATGCTCATTTTTCAGTACTTGGTCAGCAAACATAACTGTTGTCCTTGCTACAGCAGCGACCAATGTCTGCAAGGAGAGATAAAAAAAAATAATATGAAACTTTGTAGTTGCTTCCAACAACATTTGAAAATTATGCAAAATTCTGGTACATGGAAAATCTCATTAAGAAATGTCCACTTATGCATAAATTTATAAATTTTTTAAATTAATGAAACAAAAGTCAATACATTGTATTTGTGGGATAACAAGTCTTCTGTATTTTGGACTGAAGGGTTTATAATAACTTGTTACATTATTTAAAGTAGTCACAGTGGGATGATGTACTGCAATATGCCATAACTGTATATATGAAATTACAGTATAACATAGCTTAGTCAAAGTAACAAAAACACAAAATACATCTTTAAGACAGACTTAGTCTTTCTTTCCATATTAGAAGTCCACAGAACAATACCACATCCCTAAACCCTCCCCATCACCTCCTCCCCCCCACCCCCCTGCCACATCACAAGCACATACATGTGCAAACATTCCAAAATAAGGAATCTACAATACCTATACCAAAAGTAACTGGTAAGCACAGGTAGCTGATATTTGATAAATTATAATTTACCTTTTCTCTTTTTGAAACAAATTCCCCAACCAAAGTTAAAGTTGTACCCAGAGTTTATGGGTCTCATCATATTGCTGAAATCAGTTTAATCACAAAGATTTCTGTTATGTGAGGAATGACTCACTACAGCAGACTTTATAGATCTACTAAATTCATCACCTGAATCACTTAAAAGAGGGTGACGTTAGACTCGAGTCATCACTGCAGGTTGCTGACACACCATGATCAAGGAAATTTAGTGCCTCATTTTCACTAACTCGTCAATTACAGTACTGTATAGAACTTAGCAAATATGAGATGTTCATTTCAGTTATGGGGGTTTTGATGGTAACCGGACAGTTAAAGGTCATCACTATTGTTGTCCACAACAGATATATGCTAGAAAGTCAGACAATGGTCACATCTGCTCAAAGTTCAACTGTAAACATGTTTACTAGCACTCTAAAAATTACTGTAGTTCACCACATCATACATTACTGAGCCAACGAAATTATCTATTTTTAATAATCCTAAATAGCTGGGAATACTGTAATTTGGAGGATAAGATCCTAAAGGAAAAACTTTGAAAACTTCGGGGAAATACAAAAATTGGGGGATGATAGTACTGATTATACTTAAATTATATTGGTAAAACCTCCCAGACTCTATTCAAAGTCTGAAAAGACTCGCCATAGAGGGGTGGGGGGGGAAGAAGAAAAAACACCCCCTCACCTCTGCTCTCATCTCTTTCTTAACCCTCAGTGTACATCTACTTTTCTGCATGTCAAAGGTGAAGCTAACAAGACCTTTGACCTTCAGTAGTTCATCCTCACAGACCTTCCGACACATCTGCCAAAGAAAATATAGAATTCAAGAAAATCATGATAAAAACTGACAACATTTGACAATGTATCAAGCAATGGCATACGATTGAACAGGGCTCCTATGAATTGAGCATCGTGAAAGTTTGAAATCATAAAAAAATAATAAAAATGTGGGGGGGGGATTTAAAAATAGTTAATCCACCTACTGATATGAAATAGGGGGCTTGGAGTCTGGGTAAACAAATATATGCGAATTAATCACTATAATGGTTTCGTTTCAACTTGGTGAAACAAAGCTAGAATAAAAATGGGTACACAATGCCATCAGTGGCGGAGCTAGGGGTATTGGTCAGGGGGGGCGCTTTCGACAATATCTGAGCGGAGCGCCACCTCGGTTGGCGCGGAGCGTACAGAATTTTTTTGAGTAAAGATACACTATAGATCGCCTGAATTGACCCTTTCCGGGCCTTGCTAATTTGCAGATAAACGAAGAATAAATAGCTGTCATTGCCATTTTGTCAGAAAATTACACCAACAAAATGTCAATAGGTAGATGAGAGCGCAATAAAAAAGTCAATAAACGCGAATAAGTAAAAAGTGGTAAAAAGCTGAAAAGGGCGCCAGCAGTCCATTTGAGTCCGTCAGGGGGGGGGGCATCCGCCCCCCCTGACTGTATGGACGCTCTGCCACTGAATGCCATATACACTACCACAGTAGTGCATTCCACTTGACAGTTTAAACCAGAAATTGATGATCAAATGCAAACAGAGAGCGCTCTTCAAGATTTGCATCAAAGTTTAAGACTAAAATGATCAAATAGCAGACTGATTTAAGTCCATACCTGCCAACTTTCCTGGAATTCTCACATATTTTTGAGTTACAGTAATACCCAGGGAACATTTGTATTTCTAATTATGTTTTAAAATGTGATTGCGTATGTTCTTCCCTGAACGTGGAGAAAAAAAGCATTTTCAAGGAAATAATGTTATTAAATGTGATATGCTTGTATTCTGCAGCACTAACGTCATTTTGACAATTTCTTCTAGGTATCATATATAGTTCTTATTGTAACTGACATACTGATGTGTAACATTGTAAAAAAAAAAAACATTTTTACATGTTACTTCTTATACAGAGTCTACAACTCCTGTTTTAAGTTGGATTTTGGCCAATTCTTTCTAATTTGACCTTACAGTACTGCTTCCAACTTTGTTGAGACGAAATTTTTTAAATTTCCTCTTGAAATCCTGTATTTTTGTGACAGATAGGTTTGGAAGACCTGTCAGAAAATTTAAAAAAAAAAGTGATATGAAAGTAATGATACTGTATTAAACAGCTAGCTTATGGTTTGAAAGAGCAGACTGTTTAAATCTTACACGCAAAGTTTCACCAAAAAAAAAAAATTTCTTTAGCAAAATTATACATAGAATTTGATTGTCAGGATTCATTAACAAAATTTGACACTGTTAAGCCACAAATATACATGTACAAATTTGAAACTTTTCTTTGAGACATTTATTAATAATGTCACAAACTTTCGCTGGACTACCGTAGGCCTTACGCACAGTTCAATGTCGCTCGATTAATTTTTTTCAATCACGACATCACTAACCACTGAACTGACGGTGCCAATGCACTAGTGCCATTCTGTACGTACAGCATTGTTCATGTGCAATTATAATTATCTTAAGAGAAAGATAAACTTGAACTTAATGAAAACAAACTTTGGTATCATGTTTCTGCTTGAGGATAACCAAGATGGTTCATCAACAGGTGTGCTGTCATTTCAGAGTAGGCCGTATATTGTTTTTGAGAGGACGGATGGAACCCTTAATTAACGTAGGAGTTTGCTCATTCTTTAATTTCCATATTTCTTATCTCACTTTGTTTAATCTTTGTTTGAGGGTAAAGCAATCAGCGAAATTAAAATTGTCCGAATCATATCGTACTGACAAAGTGAGATACACTGTGTTGAAAGTTATCGATCTATCTGAACTATTTTGGTACTGTTAAATCATGTTATACAGTAAATGCAATAAAAGGTCTGTTTGAAAACTGAATGATATTGTGGAAGCTAACTTAAACTATAAATAAAGTTTCAAATGATTGACTTCCAAGAACATTTAATAGTCTGTGTTCAAGCGAGGATAAGCAGGACCAGCTACTCTTAATTAGGCAGTTGTGTTAAAACAGCAATATCTGTACATGTTTGGTATTCATATGTGTATATGAATACTTTGTACTGTGAACTTGTGTTAATTCTGTTAAACTTAATTGTACAGTACAGTATGTTTGCAAATATTCACATATGACAACTGGTATGAAGTATCCACTCTAGATATTGATATCATACTATTTCTCAGCAAGTTTATATGAAGTGTAGACTTCATAAAGTAAAGTTGGAATATTCAGGCTGTAATAGTACTGTACATTTAAAAGGGTTTCTTCTCAAATACTTTAAAGTATATATTTGGCCTAGGCTTACCAGACGTCCGGTTTTACCCTGACATGTCCGGTTTTTCGTGACTTACGCAGGCGTCCGGGTGGATTTTCCAATTTGGCAATAATATCCGGATTTCATGAATTTCACACAGGAATTGACAGGTTTTCCCTAATTTAGCCTCACGAGTCACAAGCAATGATTTCCAACTAAATTTATACGCAATAAACGCGTCGTCTGCTTCCTACCATATATGCACAGCAGTAGAGACACACCACTTTCCTGCACGCAGGCGGGCTCTCACAAAGTATAGTAGAACGCAGTCAATAGCGTGAACACACCGTAATTATGAGTATTGCCCTATCTAACGTAATGTCAGTTTTAGGAAGAGTATCACGCCCGCCAATCCAAAGTATGAAGTGTTGCGAATCTGTGATTGAACATCGGCGGCCTTCCTTGTTGAGGAAAATCAGATCCTCAGAGAAGTATGCATAGGTGCATAAATTCAGAGGAGATTTTTTGGACTCCAATATGCCCTGTGGCACAGTACACTTTTTGTTAATTTTTTTTTTACTAGACTTGGAGCCAAACCATAACTCACTCAAGTTGGGGACCTCCCTGAGTCCTTATTAGAGTGATTTAGATTGCACCATTTTGCATCTAGGCACCTTTGAAAAAAAAAAAATTTTCCAAAGGGGGAGGGGGAAACCCCCTCCCCTTAAACCCCTCCACCAGGACGCGGATCATTGTAGGACGCGGATCAGTGTCCTGCTTTTTCAAAAACAAATATGGTAACCCTAATTTGGCCACAATTATACATTCACTATATATGTCATCATTAAGTTTGAAATGGTACAACATGTATATCATCCATAAGTTTGAAGCATTACATTAATTTTGAAACATTATGTCATAATTAATAACATTTTGTAAATGTTAGTGTCCAAATTTTACATGCAAGACAGTGATTGGTGCACAGGTGTGCTAAATTGTTATTGACATGTTTGATTGGTATTGATGACATGTAGGTTACAGTAAAACAAAGAAGGATGGTAATAAAAGCCGACAAGACCAGCTTGATTTGCTCTCCGTGGCCAAAATGTCAAAGGTGCATTCTAAGATCTCCAAAAACCAACTTTTACCCGCCAATGGTATGAGTATACATACTTGGAAGTTGATGCTCTTTGAGAATGATTGTTAACCTGAATGTTACCGAGATCAATCACCATCAATAAAAATAAATAATTAAAAAGACCAAAATAAATTAAATAAATTTATTAAATAAAATTAATTATTAAATAAATTAAGTAATAAATAAAAAAGTACTGTTTCCTAACTTAGCCTCAAGTCTTAAACAGAGTTTTTAGTCTGTGTCCAGCAGTGCTGTAATGAGTGATGCATCGAGTGACTCGAACAAGTCAAGTTTTGCCAAATAAATTATAACCCTGATAATATATTAGAATCAAAAAAATTACAGTATGACTCGACTCGATCTTAAACTAATAAACTGACATGAATCTTGACGACTACAGGACTCACTACATATAAGTGAACCATATCTTAAGTTCTGTTCATACAGTATTTATATACAGTAATTTGTACACATACATTTACTGTATCATCTGTATGTAACACTGCAGATTTCAAAACTTAAAAAATTCTGCACAAAACTTGTGTTATAATGTTCATTGATTATACAGAAGTATGATCAAAATGATTGCACTACATCAAGGTTATCTTATCAAGCAATGACCTCATATCCAAATTTAAAGAAAATTGACTTCAACATGACACAATTCCTCAAACGATTCAGTTTAATACCATGTGTACGCATACAGTACCCTGGCAACCCTTCTACAAAATGCATTAAGTTCGCAGTTCGCTACATATCCCTACGAAATTTGTGTCATGTCATTGACTCGCAGAAAATTGTGCGATATTTGGTCCTTGAGGTATTTGAAAGTACAGTTAAAATTGTGTGTCTAGATGTAAACAGATCTAAGTTTCTTTTTGCTTTTTTCTTCGTTTGGCAAATTGGCAGAATAGAAATGCTGAATGATTTGAATGCATTGAACGAACAGACGATTGTGACACTTAAACGAGGTGGTGGGCATAGCTAAATGATGTTGATCAAATTAGGAAACTTGTAAAAATCAATACCGATGGTGCATGACGAGGAAGCATAATGCTGAAATTAAATCAGTCACTTGTCATTTCATAATAGACTTTATTTGTACACTAAGGCAGAAGAAGACAACCAGTAACTGCGAGAAATAACAGAGACAATTTTTCCAGTCAAATCCAGGTATGTAAGTGTAATAATCTGAGACATGATGGATGCTGCCAACACGAGGCAATCGGTGCGCACTCTCGTGAGACTTCGGAAAGATCGGATAAAGAGGATGGTAATGTTGCCAGTTAGTTCAAGTACATCTAGTATGACTAGTAACACATACAAGTATGTAACCAGAGTCCCCATGTACTGTACACTTAAATTTCTGTGAATGCTCCAGAAAAAAATTAAGACATTTTTCTGACACTTTTCATCTCCACTTTATTCCCTACCCCCTTCCCTTAATCCTCTCTTTATCCCTCCACTGTTTATCTCCTACTTCTCCTGTTCCCCTGTTGGTTTCTTTCTTTCTTCTCTCCATCCCTTGTCTACTAATCCCCTTACATCTATCTCTTTGTGTTCACCATGCTCATTAAAATGTCTGTATTCTGTGTTTTTGTCCCTTCTGTTACTGTTACTTGTCATTTAGCCTTTGAAGAAGATCCTGCTAGGATCGAAACGTCAGGCCAACTTACTTTTACACATTCTCCTACTGTACACAGGCTCTCTAGTGGATAAGCAGTTTGCTAACAGTTTTATTTTATTTTGATTTTTACTTTCTATATCGCAAACATCTGTACTTGTTTTGGGTCAATTTTTAGGAGGAAGCAGAAAAAGATTCGGGCGGAAAGGATTCACAAAAATTTAATCCGTTTTCCAAATTAAATTTGATCGCGTAAGCTTTGGTCCTAAAATTGATATTTTGTCAATATTTGGAAAATTATTTACAGTAGTCTGGTTGTCCAAAATCTCTGTTCGGACAACCATGATCAGCTCTGGAGTTTTTCCGGCAGAAGACTTGTTGTTTTTCATCAAATTCATTTTGAAAAAATTAGGTTAAATGATAAATTGGTATCAACCCTAAAGCTGACCACCATACACGTCTCTCCTACAGTGTATCTATTCATCATTGCTATTAATTTGCTACATTTTTGCGGACAACCACGTTGGCTGTTCGGATGACCCAAATGTAAGGCCTGATTTTCCCCTTGGACAACCACAGACGAAAATTTAATTTAATTTAATAATAATAATATTGAGGATTTATAAAGTGCAGACATATCCACCGATAACCATGCTCAAGGTGCATAGCAATATTATCCTGGTCAACGATATCCTGTCAAACATACTCTAAGAGACAATCCCTCCACATGGCAACAGCTAAACAGCACCCAACTGACAGTTTATCGCACAGGTCCCCATTTATACACCTGTGTGAAGGGAAGCAATGGAGATAATATGTCTTACCCAAGGACACAATGTAATGATCTGGCCAGGACTTGAACCTGCAAGCCTTAGATCACAAGTCCACTGCCTTAACCACTTGACCACAAGGATCTCATATAAAGTTTTTATTTGGTGAAATAACATGTCAGCTTTGTCATTTACTTACAACAGGACTGAACCAATTGAATTCACCATGCAGTACTGTAATACATTTATAATTTTACGCAGCTTAAACTCACACATTATTATCCAATTGTATACTGGCCTACAAAACAAATGTTATACTATAACCACATTTAAAGGCATTGAAGACTCGCCCCAAACCGCGTGCCCCGCTCTGAAAAAGTTAATTTTCCGTTGCTTGCAAGTGAAGTTTTCTGCTTGTCGCTACAAAATGCAGACAGTAATGAAACGTGATACCTTGTAATCTTTTATCTGGACCTGAGATGTCCATCGCTACTATATGTACACTGTGATGTGGGTATTGACCGCAGTTGTATGTACTGATTGTACACTACTGTCTAATTACTGACGGTAGGAAGCTGTGTGCGTATTTTCTGGGATCGATGGTGGTGTCTAACACTTTTGTTACACCTCATTCGAAACTAGGTCAGATTACCAGCATTAGACGTTTCTTTTTGCGCGAGTCTTCAGACCCTTTAAGGAATGCTCAGATTTCAAGCCTGTGTCTTCCTCACCTGATCTTTCAGTCCATGTACCTGTAGGACCACCACCTTACTATTCTGTTTATTGGTTCCTAAGAAGAATCCTTTGCTGCTCGGCTTTGCGGTTGAAGATCTCCTTCTCTGCTGCTGTTGATTGAGGGCAGTGTTTTGAGTTTTCGTCTCGTGCAGTGGACCCGACAGCGTAGCAGTTAACTTTTGATGGATTTGCTTCGCTAGAATCTTGGCTTTGTTAGTACAGCTTTTCCTTCGAATTGCAAGAAAACAAAGGATGATAAAATAAATACATTTAAAAAAAAAAAAACGAAAAATTAACAACGAGAGAAAAGGGAAACCACAGTTGGTTAAAAACACTGTACGACAATTTTCCTCAGATAAGGTTATTTTCTCTGAAAAACTGCAAATTTTGAAATTTATCAAATGAGTAATCTACAATAATAATTATTGAGTGTCGCATTGTTTTCTTTTCCTTCTGGTAAATATTTGGAAAGTAAAAACCTCCAGCTGTGAATTAGTCTTTTAATTAGGCTATTTAGCTGCTTTTGAAGTTGCCCATACGTAAGGCCTACAAAATTAATTCATAACGTAAACATCGCCAAATTTCAAGTTCCACTCAATTTTGTGGCTGTGGCATTTAAAAATGATAAATTCCCAATCTCAGTCCAAGGCATCCAAACATCCACAATTCTAAAAAAAAAAAAAACACCCAACACCCAAAAACCAAGCTTGGATCAATGATACCTACTCTACCCTGCTGAGACTTGTACAAACAAACTTTTCAAACATGTTTTAAATTACTGGTTGGGATCGCTGTTTTTCCATTCGACCTTTAATTAAATTGAAGATGACGTACATATTTTACATGGCTACTTCAACAGAGTTTTATCATTTTGTAAATGTCAAGCCTATAGGAAAACCATGGATGCCTGTACAACATTGCAACATGCTGTTGCCACATTCTAATTTTCCTTGCACATACAGCTCTCTATGGGCAAAAATGTAGACATTTTGATAGGTCCATTTGCACTTGTTTGAACATTTTGTCACATGTACACGATGCCAAAAGCAAGTTTCTCACAAGTTGTCACAATCTTTTTAAAGTCTTTCTAAATTATGAAATATAACTATCATCATAAATGACTACTTTGCTACATAATTTTTTGGGAGGATAAATTTACAGAAATCATATAAAACAACTCTGATAATTATGTATGTATCAGTTTGTACCAAAATCAACCCTGTCTCATAATCTGCCAATTTAAGAACACCTTTCTAGCCGATTGCCTTTCGCACGGTCAGCAAAATATGCAAAACTTTGCCAATGCCCACTGTTCGCAGCAATTATAAATGCTTCAAATGTACATGTGTGCATCACACAGCCACTATGTGCTACAAGTAAAATGTACAGTACTCCAGGTTCAGTGGATGGATTTAAAACACAACTGTTGTAGTAACTACCTGTAGGCCGAGTTACCTGTACACCAGGTCCCTAAATTTTATTCAATATGAAATGAATGACACACTTAACGATCCCCTCAAACATCGCCTCCTTTTACTATGGAGGTGTGTGTTTGCGAAGCATTGAAGTGATCATTCAAACAATGACTAGAATGTCTCACTAATGTAGATCCATACTAACATTTGCATTATTTCTTCCAGACTGAACATCATTCCTAGCTCTGCTTTCATGATTGGACGGTTCCCGGGACATTCGCACAGATACCTCAGCGCCTGCGAGCAAAAAAAATAAAGTACTACGGTATAAATCATCAATTGTGTTTATAATAGGCTGCCATGTAAATTTATGTCTTGAGAGGCAGAGCTGATTTGAATATATATACATTTTTTTTGTACTTTCCCCAAATGCCTCATTCAGTAGACAGGTTCTTATAGTATGCACAGCTTGTCTTAGATTGTGCCCATGTGCAGGAGCTGACACCTCGTTGCAAAATTTGTCAAAAGTACCCGTACATACTGTGTGCCATAAATGTCTCACGACACAGTAATATATTATCTTCCGTTGTGCACAATATACGGTACAACTGTTGAAAATTTGTGCATTGATGCTGAGCAATTGAATAAATTTTTATGAAAATTTAAAAAAAAAAAATCATTATTTTTGTGTGAAAGCAAAAAGAAATCTTTTCAATCGATGGAAATCAATCACACCTTTGAATACACAGGTCTTTGAAATTCAATAGTTTAATTTTTACATAGATCTATGTCAGTAAATTATTGACCATTTTAGTAAGATTCTTTCATTTCATGTATTTCACACGATTGACTTCAAAAGTTTACCAGTGCAGGATAAATTGTGAGTGTGTTTGTGACTCTTGCCGAACAGTTTAATCTTTTAGTTCCTTCATATGACAAAATAAGTACAGTAATTGTCTTTTCAGTATCTAGCTATCCTTACAGTACGTCACAATCTGCAGTGCTCACGATAAAACAGTGCATTGCTTCTTTTAAAGTCACTCAAGAAAAGTTTCTTTTCAAATATCTCTAGAAAGAGGGAGCTCTATCTACAGTACTGGATGCAATATATCTTGGAAATAATTCAATTGATCATCCCAAATCGTTTGAATGCTCGGGATGAGTTTCTCATTTCCTGTCCTCCTCAAGGAAAGCATCCATCACGATTGAGCTGTGAACAATATTACCCTGCAGTTACTATGTACTGTACTGAAAACACAGGTCAATACTTCTGCACACAGATGAAGAACAGGCACAGTGTACAGTTTCTAAGAGGCATATCATGTAAATGCATAATTGTTCTGTACTGTAGAAGTAAACGACACGATAATTATAATCCTATAAAACGGTCACATTCATTAGCATGACTATTGTACGGTTAGGCTCAAATTCCAAAATCATCAAAGTAAGGATACATCAATTTATAATTTAAAAACCTAAATTGAGTTGGCTCATCTTTAAGTTTTTTTTTTATTTTGCTCATTTTACGGCAAAGTGGATAAAAAAAAGGGTTTGAGGGGGGGGGGGGAAGGATGGGGGGAGAGTGAGAATGGCCTTTTTCTTTGAGAGTTGAAAGCAATCATGCAATTCTCAATAAATATGATAAGTCTGTATAATCATTGGAATAAATTAAAATATTGGTGTCATTATTAACACTCAATTGATGGGTTTGGTAAAACTTTTGAAACTTGTACAGTACTTTAATTGGACTATAATCATACTTATGCAATCAGGTTCTTTGACATTAGAGAAACAAATCGTCTGCTAGACATGGCACCTTGCAATGGATTTAAAGGAGAAGTATGAAGGTTTGAACCCCAAATATCATCTTTAGCAACTATACTGTATGTTGTTGTACAGTAAGATCTGTGTTATAAATAATTGCCCCGATAGCTACTGAAAGAAACTCAAAATTGTTTGGAAATTGATGATATCAGGACTTTAATGGTTGTGTCAGGTGTCTGCCAATGTGTGATGTCACAGTACCTCTCGATACTGGAACATTCTGGTTGCCTGTGGGCATCTTTTCGTGTTTTCAAGGTGAATGTCAGGCTTCAGAATTTGGGCTATTTACTGGCTCTATGCCAGAGGATTTTGCCCCTTGCCAGTTCTTAGAAAAGAAAAGGCATTGGCATATTTCTGCTAGTAGACATTAAGAATGTACAAACACATGGTCAGTCGGTCAACAATCTTCAATCACAGAACCACCAAGAATCTTGTCCAAGATTTCTGTACCTAAGACCAAATCCATATATTACTGACTATTATCAGAAAATATTATTGAGCTGCTCTGTACATGCAGCTTTCTGATGTATGCTGTATAGAACTTTATCCAGGAAAATGCTAGTGAGGAGAACTTTCCTTAACCAGCATAATTTTTAAGTGCAGGCTGAGTTTGCATTTTTGTAGCAAGTGGCTTAAATTGTGAACTTCTAGGCCAGTAATCTCAACAATGTTGACATTGAAACCAGTATCATTGGGATGCCATGCTAGTGACTTCAATAGCTTTGATCATCAAGCCTAAATTTGCAAATCTCAACACTATACAGAAAATAAAACATTGAACCAATTCTAACCAAAATTCAAGTTGCATCCATAGCTTGATGATCAAGTAATGTTTTGACTTTGGTCATGTTTGGATTAAACGGATTATTATAAAAACTTAGAATAATTTCAATTTATAACAGTACAGGTTAGTACTGTATAGAACCTCTACCACACTTAGACCATTGGTCACGGTTGATCCCCCCCCCCCCTCCACTTTTTTAAAGTGAATATATCTGATCAGTACCATCCTGTCGATCAATGAAATGTTTCATGAGATGCAACAACTTTGCAATGTCATCTAGGCCTTACTGACATTGCATTGGCTCAAAATTTAACATACAGCTGTAGGTAAGTACTGTAAGCTGTAAGGCTCAGTATACAGTAATACAGACTCACGAACCTCCAGAGCTGTCGAAACGACTTCTTCTTCGTTGTGGTCTAGCAGAAGTACTAAACCGGGCAAGCAACCTTGGTCGTGGACAATCTTCCTTCTGTTCTGAGGGTCTGCAGCTAAATCTCGCAACTGTCGGACGACTCCTAAAGCGGCCATCTTAATTTGCTCTGCAGGTTTACTTTCAGTTCCTGAAATTAAGTTCAATAGGAAATCAATTTTTTTTTGTACCAGAAATTCTTCTTAGATTTATACCGTAGGCTGAAATTGCAGAAAAATCTTGTTTGTTTTGCGAAATGGAAGTAACAGGTTTCTTTCGTTAAAAGTGAAAACAACTGAAAAAGTGTGACTTCAGGCGAATTGATCTAAATAGTTTTATACTGTAATATATATACCCATAGGCAAATGTTGCAAAAAATGTCATCTATGGACAACCAATATAGAAAAACCTCCTTCAACCCCTAACAGACCGAGTCTAACATCTATAGTAAAACCTACCCATCATCATATTTTCATATCACATTAGGTCATAGCAATATTATGCACAACATTTTAATAGAGACCACCTTTTTTTTTTTAACATCTGCAAGTGCCCTAGTTAGCATTTAAAAAAGCCACCAGCACCTGAAGGGAATTAATTAACTGAAAAACCTTGTTCGACCTGGATTTTGACAGGGTACTACCAATCAATTCTTTGCTCATTTATGTATCAGCTACATGACTGCTCCAGCCTCTTTCAAAGTGAATTCCATTGAGAGGCTTTCAGCAACTGTGGCTACATACACGTAATTGTAGTGAAATATTACAGAGGCCCTATGTATAAATGCCTGAGGCTGAATTGGTATTAAATAGTTGACTGATTTACAGTAAGAAGTCTTTTAAGAATGGAATTAGGACTTGAAAAGCTAACAAATTTCATCTTCTTCCAAGCATATTCTATCCAGAAGTAAACAAATCTGATGTTTACATACTATAGATACTGAATATGAACAGCATAAAGTAAGCTGTTCATTGCATTGCAAGATCTGTACATTTACAATGTTTACACAAATTAAGTGTTGCTAATTAATAGTAAATAATTACGAGAATGTAAGCATTTAGCATAGGAAAACTCCTAACATTTTTGAGTCAAACAACCTTAGGAATCACAACGCTATTGTCATTGATGCCAGCAGACCAGAGTTGAAAAAAAAACTGAAGAAAACAGTGGTTAAATCTACAGTAAGAACGGCTGCATTGAAGACTGATTTTAGACATGGGCATTATCTTGTAAGTTGCAGCATTGATGTTTGATGACAGAAACTTGAATGCATAAATGCTGCTAGGCCTAGTCTTTATATGGCATCATGCCTCATGGAGGCTAGCCTCTGCAGTGGGTTTATAATGTCAAGACAGACCAAGTGTGTATAGATTAGCCTAGATTTTTTATTGTAGGCCTTGGAGCCTATTATTAGGCCTTGGTACAAATGGCTTTTAGTCTAAGATTAAATTAAATTTTGGCTATTGAAGAGTTTGTTTTCCCTAAAAACAAGATGGTGATCATTGTTCGGATTCATGATGTAGCATGGACACTTCTAATTCCGGACACCTAAGCCTTAAAACACCCCAAAACTATATCTTCTGGTATAAATCACCTAAAAATATACTTGATATGGTGGGAGAAGTGTG
>JAIPMN010003419.1:6779-32195 GCA_020650975.1 Apostichopus californicus | reverse complement strand
TCAGTGGCGTAGGAAGGTACTTTTGAGTGGGGGGGGGGGGGCTGAAGACTGATGGCCAGCCTGGGGGAGGGGTCTAAGCGGAGGGGGTGTCCTCCTCCCCTTTGGAAATTTTTGCATTTCCAGGTGGCCTCAGATGCAATTTGGTGCAAAATAGCACACTTCAACACCCACTCCATTTTGTAAATAGTTTTGAATTTTCACCTGGACTTAGATGCAATTTGGTGCTCCAAATGAGATTTTTTTCTCATTTGGAAATGAAAAAGGGGGTTTTCTGACTTGCGAAGCGGGGGGCGGAATGATACTTCCGCCCCTCCATATTTTTCACTTGGGGGGCTAGCGCCCCCCAGCCCCCCCGGTTCCTACGCCCTTGGCTTCAGCTCTCAGTTAATTATTGATAATTCTATTTTCTGTATTGATTGGTCTGTCAGGTTTGGTAGGAAACATGTCGTATCTACCTCTTCATATTTGTACTTATTCTTAATCTTTTATTCCAAACATGCAATTTCCTTCATTAAGAGTTAGTAAAGTACCACTCACATTCTGCTATTTTACAATTTTGGAAAGACCATATGGCAACCTGTTTTTGTCTTCCAAATCCATATTGCTGCACTTAGCACAGCTTATGGGTGTAGCCCGGAAATCCCACGCTTTTTTTCAGAAACCCTTTTATGGTCTTTCGCTTTCAAATCGGTTGCAATTCAGTCTACTGAATTCTTCGATCTGAATTCATTGATCACAACAGAAAACTGAAAATGATATGAACTATTAACATTATGGAATTAGAACCTGTTCCTTTCTTCGTGGCATACGAATTGTTCAATCAGGGAGTTGTTACTACTCCGGGGTTCAATGTAACATGTGTGCTCGTTTTCACACAAGAGTCACCATCATGAGAATGTGCTGGTTGAGAGGCCGCCATCCATTTATAAGCCGGTTGAGGAATTTCACTCCATCGACGTGAAATGATGGATTTAAAGACTTGTCTAAAGTGGGGATGTTTCACACCGTAAATGATAGGATTCAAGCAACTGTTACAAGCCAAGATTATCTTCGTGTGTAGAATTACGTAATATGGTGCGTTGACGATTTCGCCGATGATGTGTGGGCTAAGACACACCATGTAAATCACAAGGACAAGGAATAGATTTCTGTTGATAGCCAAATGGTTTGGAGCTATTTCTCTCGTCTTGGACTTGTCCGTTTTAGGCACTGCACTTCTGGGAAAGGAAATATAATGAAAATATTTGAATTGTTAAAATGTTAATATGTTTAATGAGCATACTTTTATATCGGACACCATGGTTTTAAAGTTCTTTATTTATTACATAAAAAAGTTAGTTGAAAAACAGGTTATGTCAAACACTTCTTTCTTGTTTCTGTTGACCATTCAGGAAACCTTTGGAAAGTAAAACACTAAAAAAAACTGAATGATTTACATTGATGATGATTATCATGATTCGCAAGTATTGCCCCTAATATGCAAGGTAAAAAAATAGTAACTAATACTATCAGATTTTCTGTCAGATACTGTCAGATTTTCAAGAAACATTTTTACATGCACACTGGTAACATTATCCCTCTCAGTTTATTTCTCCTCAAAGTCTAGGAATAATTTGGATTTTCAGAACTTTGTACGTTTGAAAACAAAAACAATTTAGTAAACTTAAATTTACCAGTTAATAATTGCATCAATATTAACTAACTTGAACAGTACATTTTTTTAATGAGCTCCCGATCCTGTAAGGTTACAATTAAAGCCTTAAGAATGTAAAGGCTCTGATTTTAGTCTTATACTGTACCTTAGCAGCATTAATAGAAAATGTTGTTTACCTGCTACTTTGTGGATCATTTTGTGAACAAGAACGCCTCCTTAGTAATGACAAATTATAGGACACCATACGTCTGTTGTGTCTACGGATGTGCAAGTATATACCCACATAGCATACAGTTACTAAGAATGGCATAGGGACGAATGCAATAACCACTAACAAATCATACAAATGAGAGTGTTCGTGGTCCATCCTCGCTCCGCAGGCATGAATTTTGATGTCAAATCCAAGGTGTCCAACTCCAAACAGTAAAGGTACTAAATTCACAAGAAGGGGATAAGTCCAAGACACGAAAAGCCAAATCGCAATGTTTCTGGTCCTGTAAAACCTTTCATACTCCTGATGACTTCTGGTGATTAGCACATAACGGTTAACAGCGATTGAGAAAAGTAATATGATGCTTGTTGAAGCAAACATGGTAATTGCAGCAATGACGAAACCGCAAATAATATCAAACTGCGGTTCGATGTAGACAACGTCTTTGACTAAAGACCAAGAAACAAACGGAAGGAATAGACAAGTCAGAAAATCAGCAATGGCGAGATTGATGACGAAAATGTTTGTCTTTGTCCTTAGTTTGTGAGATAAGATGTAAGCCACAGATGTAAGGACATTGCCGATAATTCCTGTTAGAGAGATACATAATAAAATCACAGCGTCTGCAATCCTGACTGCTTTTGGAATATACTCGGGCAATGTTGACGTGTTGGACACTTCCACTGATTCCTCCATCTTTATATGATGAAATGGAAAAGGATCTCGTCAGATCTGTTGGATGCGGCAAAGACTTGTGTGACTACTGGCTTGGAACCAGAAATCAAGACGAAAAGAAATACGACTGCCTTGTAATCCGCCAAATTCGAAAGAGAATGAAAGAATTGATGAACAGCTGATGGAGAGTATTAAACACGATGCAACGAATAAACTGGGTTCAAGTTTAGCCGATGTATACATATATGGTTTCTCTAACCTCGTGTTCACTCTAATTAAACCGAACTTCACAAGTGATAAGGAAACTTCCTATGTGAAGAATACCCCAGAAGATATATATAGTACTTATAAAAGGAAGCTCACTCTTATATTCGTTGATGTTACTTATCCATTCAAATATTAAATCTGCTAATTCTAGAACGGAACTTCAGATTCACACTTAGAAATACAGAATTTAAGCAGTATGTTTCAATTAACTAAACTAGTTGATTGGGTGATTAAACACACTGAATTCTCTTGTTTATATACTAATACAATGTTTTTACAGCAGGAAGTACAAAATCATCCATATTCAAAAATACACCTCATTAAGTATCAACTTTTAGATTTATGGTGTAGGAAATGAAACAAGCACTTGATATAAGTAGGAACTATGAAACTAAAATAATAATTCCTTTAAAAATTGAAGAAGTTTAGTTGCATTTCCTTACCTATAAATAATACTGATATCTGACGTACGTGTATAGACTCAACGCAGTTGTTTAGTTAATCTGCCAAAATGTGGACCTGTTAACAACGTTAGTGTACTTTCTTTTTGACCTCAAATAAAATGGGAACCCAATATGAATCTTGTACTCCCTAAGTTGGATATTTGCATACCTACTTTGAAGTTCATTTGTATGCTTTTTGGTTGGAAGGTTTTGGAGTGTTTATAAGGTTTGTAGACGTTAATCTCAAATAAACTTTCCTTCAGTCATTCATTCATTTTATCATGTACTGCAAAGAGTAACTATGAAAAATACAGTAATACAATAATCCCTTGAGAGAAAAGGAAGGAAAGAAACTCTATGCCGATAATGGAGCAACCTTCCAACCTACCCCTTGGATGCTCTTTGTGTTTTGTCGTTTTTTGTAGAGGTCAGAGTTAAATTCTGAAAACATGATAACTCAAAAGTAGAGGTCGGATGGAAACCATTTGTGGTATGGGTATCCACTTAGTTTTAGAAAAGAATCCAACTGTTTTTTGTACAGGTCAGAGGTTACAGAAATAAAAGTCTGAAAATCTTGTATCAAAACAAAAGCATGATAAATCCAAAAGTAAAGCTTTGATGAACTTCATACCTGATTTGTAGATCCACTTGGTTAAGCCCAATACCTCAGGCATATTGTTTTCAATGAAGGTCATAGATCAGCAGAAGTCAAAAGCACAATAAACAGTCAGCTTCAGCCTTCAGCTCTCACTTAATTATTGATAATTCTATTTTCTGTATTGATTTGGTCTGTCAGGTTTGGTAGGAAACACGTTGTATCTACCTCTTCATATTTGTACTTATTCTTAATCTTTTATCACAAACATGCAATTTCCTTCAATAAGAGTTATTAAAGTACCACTCACATTCTTTCTGCTATTTTACAATTTTGGAAAGCATATGGCAACCTGTTTTTGTCTTCCAAATCCAGATTGCTGCACTTAGCACAGCTTATGGGTGTAGCCCGGAAATCCCACGCTTTTTTTCAGAAACCCTTTTATGGTCTTTCGCTTTCAAATCGGTTACAATTCAGTCTACTGAATTCTTCGATCTGAATTCATTGATCACAACAGAAAACTGAAAATGATATGAACTTGACATTATGGAATAAGAACCTGTTCCTTTCTTCGTGGCATACGAATTGTTCAATCAGGGAGTTGTTACTACTCCGGGGTTCAATGTAACATGTGTGCTCGTTTTCACACAAGAGTCACCATCATGAGAATGTGCTGGTTGAGAGGCCGCCATCCATTTATAAGCCGGTTGAGGAATTTCACTCCATCGACGTAAAATGATGGATTTAAAGACTTGTCTAAAGTGGGGATGTTTCACACCGTAAATGATAGGATTCAAGCAACTGTTACAAGCCAAGATTATCTTCGTGTGTAGAATTACGTAATATTTTGCGTTGACGATTTCGCCGATGATGTGTGGGCTAAGACACACCATGTAAATCACAAGGACAAGGAATAGATTTCTGTTGATAGCCAAATGGTTTGGAGCTATTTCTCTCGTCTTGGACTTGTCCGTTTTAGGCACTGCACTTCTGGGAAAGGAAATATAATGAAAATATTTGAATTGTTAAAATGTTGATATGTTTAATGAGCATACTTTTATATCGGACACCATGGTTTTAAAGTTCTTTATTTATTACATAAAAAAGTTAGTTGAAAAACAGGTTATGTGAAACACTTCTTTCTTGTTTCTGTTGACCATTCGGGAAACCTTTGGAAAGTAAAACACTAAAAAAAACTGAATGATTTACATTTATGATGATTATCATGATTCGTAAGTATTGCCCCAAATATGCAAGGTGAAAAAATAGTAACTAATACTGTCAGATATTAAAGAAACCTTTTTACATGCACACTCAGAACATTATCCCTCTCAGTTTATTTCTCCTCAATGTCTGGGAATAATTTGGATTTTCAGAACTTTGTACGTTTGAAAACAAAAACAATTTAGTACACTTAAATTTACCACTTAATAATAGCATCTATATTAACTAACTTGAACAGTAAATTTTTTTTAAATGAGCTCCAGATCCTGTAAGGTTACAATGAAAGCCTTAAGAATGTAAAGACTCTGATTTTAGCCTTATACCTTAGCAGCATTGATAGAAAATGTTGTTTACCTGCTACTTTGTGGATCATTTTGTGAACAAGAACGCCTTGTTAGTAATGACAAATTATAGGACACCATACGTCTGTTGTGTCTACGAATGTGCAAATATATACCCAAATAGCATACAGTTACTAAGAATGGCATAGGGACGAATGAAATAACCACTATCAAATCATACAAATGAGAGTGTTCGTGGTCCATCCTCGTTCCGCAAGCATGAAAGTTGATTTCTTACCCGAGGCGTCCTACTCCAAACAGTAAAGGTAATAAATTCACAAGAAACGAAAAAGTCCACGACACGAAAAGCCAAATCGCGATGTTTCGAGATTGAGATTGATGACGAAAATGTTTGTCTTTGTCCTTAGTTTGTGAGATAAGATGTAAGCCACAGATGTAAGGACATTGCTGATAATTCCTGTTAGAGAGATACATAATAAAATCACAGCGTCTACAATTCTGACTGCTTTTGGAATATACTCGGGCAATGTTGACGTGTTGGATACTCCCACTGATTCCTCCATCTTTAAATGAGGAAGGATCTCGTCAGATCTGTTGGATGCGGCAAATACTTGTGTGACTACTGGCTTGGAACCAGAAATCAAGACGAAAAGAAATACGACTGCCTCGTATTCCTCCAAATTCGAAAGAGAATGAAAGAATTGATGAACAACTGATGAAGAGTATTTAAACACAATGATGCAACGAATAAACTGTAGAGCTGATGTTTACACGTATGGTTTGGTTTCTCTAACCTTGTGTTCACTCTAATAAAACTGAACTTGATAAGTGATAAGGTAACTCCCTTGCCTATGTGGAGAATAACCCAGAAGATATATATAACACTTAGTAAAGGAAGCTGTCTCTTATATGCGTTGATGTTACTTATCCATTCAAATATTTAATCCCCTAATCGAGAACGGAACTTCAGATTCACACTTAGAAATACAGAATTTTCAGCAGCATGTTTCAATCAACTAAACTAGTTTATTGAAGGCACAGTACCAGCTGAAGTAAGTTTAGATGGTGTGTGGCAATTGTTAATTAACTGTACCAGTTCCTGATACATAGTGATTAAACACACTGATGTCTCATGTTGATATACTAATCCAGTGTTCTTTCCGAAAGAAGTACCAAGTCATGCATATTCAAAAATATACATCCAAACACTTAGTATCATTGTTTGCTTATTTATGTACGAAACTGAAACCAGCAACTGACATTAGTAGGAAGTATTAAACTGAAATAACTTTTTCCTCTTAATATTGAGGAAGTGTAGTTGCATTTCCTTATCTATAAGTAATACTGATTATAACACGATTCATAAGGGAAAGTCAAATGGACTACATATTCCTTGCTAAATTACATATGACAAAACCTGAGTGTCCAAGATTTCAAGTATTGGCCATTGTTAATTTCACATGGTCGGGAAGGTTTGTGCATTCATGTGGACCTGTTTACAATGTCAGTGTACTTTCTTTTGACCTCAAATAAAGTGGGAACATAATAGGAATCTTGTACTCCCTAAGTTGGATATATGCATACCTACTTTGAAGTTCATTTGTATGCTTTATGGTTGTAAGGTTTTGGAGTGTTTACAAGGTTTGCAGACGTTAATCTCAAATAACCTTTCCTTCAGTCATTCATTCATTTTATCATGTACTGCAAAGAGTAACTATGAAAAATACAGTAATACCCTTGAGAGAAATGGAAGGAAAGGAACTCTATGCCGATAATGGAGTACTCTACCCCTTGTATGCTCTTTGTGTTCTGTCTGAAAACATGATAACTCAAAAGTAGAGGTCGGATGGAAACCATTTGTGGTATGGGTATCCACTTAGTTTTAGAAAATAATCCAACAGTTTTTTGTACAGGTCAGAGGTTACAGAAATAAAAGTCTGAAAACCTTGTATCAAAAGCATGATAAATCCAAAAGTAAAGCTTTGATGAACTTCATACTTGATTTGTAGATCCACTTGGTTATGCCCAATACCTCAGGCATATTGTTTTCAATGAAGGTCATAGGTCAGCAGAAGTCAAAAGCACAATAAACAGTTAGCTTCAGCTCTCACTTAATTATTGATAATTCTATTTTCTGTATTGATTTGGTCTGTCAGGTTTGGTAGGAAACACGTCGTATCTACCTCTTCATATTTGTACTTATTCTTAATCTTTTATCACAAACATGCAATTTCCTTCATTAAGAGTTATTAAAGTACCACTCACATTCTTTCTGCTATTTTACAATTTTGGAAAGCATATGGCAACCTGTTTTTGTCTTCCAAATCCAGATTGCTGCACTTAGCACAGCCTTGGGTGTAGCCCGGAAATCCCACGCTTTTTTTCAGAAACCCTTTTATGGTCTTTCGCTTTCAAATCGATTACAATTCAGTCTACTGAATTCTTCGATCTGAATTCATTGATCACAACAGAAAACTGAAAATGATATGAACTATTAACATTATGGAATAAGAACCTGTTCCTTTCTTCATGGCACACGAATTAGACAGTGTTCAATCGGGAGTCGTTACTACTCCGGGGTTCAATGTAACATGTGTGCTCGTTTTCACATAAGAGTCACCATCATTAGAATGTGCTGGTTGAGATGCCGCCATCCATTTATAAGCCGGTTGAGGAATTTCACTCCATCGACGTAAAATGATGGATTTAAAGACTTGTCTAAAGTGTGGATGTTTCACACCGTAAATGATAGGATTCAAGCAACTGTTACAAGCCACGATTATCTTCGTGTGTAGAATTACATAATATGGTGCGTTGACGATTTCGCTGATGATGTGTGGGCTAAGACACACCAGGTAAATCACAAGGATAAGGAATAGATTTCTGTTGATAGCCAAATGGTTTGGAGCTATTTCTCTCGTCTTGGACTTGTCCGTTTTAGGCACTGCACTTCTGGAAAGGAATATATAATGAAAATATTTGTATTGTGAAAATGTTCATATGTTTAATGAGCATATTTTTAAATCGGACACCATGGCTATATGGTTCTTTATTTTATTACATAAAAGTAAGTTGAAAAACAGGTTATGTAAAACACTTCTATCTTGTTTCTGTTGACCATTCGGGAAACTTTTGGAAAGTGAAACACTAAAAAAAAACAATGATTTACATTGATGATGATTATCATGATATATAAGTATTGCCCCTAATATGCAAGGTCAAAAAATAGTTACTAATACTGTCAGATATTCAAGAAACATTTTACATGCAGACTGGGAACATTATCCCTCTCAGTTTATTTCTCCTCAATGTCTGGGAATAATTGGATTTTCAGAACTTTGTACGTTTGAAAAACAAAAAATGATTTTAGTACACTTAAATTTATCAGTTAATAATGGCATCTAAATTAATTAATTTGAACAGTAATTTTTTTTAATGAGCTCCCGATCCTGTTAGGCTACAAAGAAAGCCTACAGAATGTCAAAACTCTGATTTTAGTCTTATACATTAGCAGCATTGATAGAAAATGTTGTTTACCTGCTACTTTGTGGATCATTTTGTGAACAAGAACGCCTCGTTAGTAATGACAAATTATAGGACATCATACGTATGTTGTGTCTACGAATATGCAAGTATATACCCAAATAGCATACAATTACTAAGAATGGCATAGGGACGAAGGAAATTATAACTATCATATCATACAAATGAGAGTGTCTGTGGTCCTTAATCACTCCGCAAGCATGAATTTTGATGTCAAATCCAAAGCGTCCTACTCCAAACAGTAAAGGTACTAAATTCACAAGAAACGGATAAGTCCACGACACGAATAGACAAATCGCGATGTTTCTGTTCCTGTAAAACCTTTCATACTTCTGATGACTTCTGGTGATTAGCACATAACGGTTAACAGCAATTGAGAAAAGTAATATGTTGCTTGTTGAAACAAAGATGTGTATTGCAGCCATGACAAAACTGCAAATAATATCAAACTGCGGTTCGATGTAGACAACCTCTTTGACTAAAGACCAAGAAACAAACGGAAGGAACAGACAAATCAGAAAATCAGCAATGGCGAGATTGATGACGAAAATGTTTGTCTTTGTCCTTAGTTTGTGAGATAAGATGTAAGCTACAGATGTAAGGACATTGCCGATAATTCCTGTTCGAGAGATACATAATAAAATCACAGCGTCTGTAATCCTGACTGCTTTTGGAATATACTCGGGCAATGTTGACGTGTTGGAAACTCCCACTGATTCCTCCATCTTTATATGATAAAATGGAAAAGGATCTCGTCAGATCTGTTGGATGCGGCAAAGACTTGTGTGACTTCTCGTTTGGAACCATAAATCAAGACACAAAGAAATACGGCTGCCTCGTAATCGCCCAACTTCGAAAGAGAATGAAAGAATTGATGAACAGCTGATGAAGAGCATTTAAACACAATGATGCAACGAATAAACTGGGTTCAAGTAGAGCTGATGTTTATACGTATGGTTTGGTTCCTCTATAACCTTGTGTTCACTCTAATAAAACTGAACTTAATAAGTGATTAGGTAACTTCCTTTCCTATGTGGAGAATAACCCAGAAGATATATATAACAATTATAAAAGGAGCTGTCTCTTATATGCGTTGATGTTACTTATCCATTCAAATATTTAATCCCCTAATCGAGAACGGAACTTCAGATTCACACTTAGAAATACAGAATTTTCAGCAGTATGTTTCAATTAACTAAACTAGTTTATAGAAGTGATTAAACACACTGACTTCTCTTGTCTTATATACTAATGCAATGTTCTGACAGCAGGAAGTACAAAGTCATCCATATTAAAAAGTACACCTCACTTAATGTCAAGTTTTGATTTATGGTGTATGAAATGAAACTAGCACTTGTTATAAGAAAGAACTATGAAACTGAAATAACATTTCCTTTTAAATTTGAAGAAGTGTAGTTGCATTTCCTTACCTGTAAATAATACTGATATATGACGTACGCAGTTGTTTAGTTAATCTGCCAAAATGTGCACCTGTTAACAACGTTAGTGTACTTTCTTTTGACCTCAAATAAAATGGGAACCCAATAGGAATCTTGTACTCCATAAGTTGGATATATGCATACCTAGTTTGAAGTTCATTTGTATGCTTTTTGGTTGGAAGGTTTATAAGGTTTGTAGACATTAATCTCAAATAAACTTTCCTTCAGTCATTCATTCATTTTATCATGTACTGCAAAGGGTAACTATGAAAAGTACCGTAATACAATAATCCCTTGAGAGAAAAGGAAGGAAAGAAACTCTATGCCGACAATGGAGCAACCTCCCAACCTACCCCTTGGATGCTCTTTGTATTTTGTCGTTTTTTGTAGAGGTCAGAGTTAAATTCTGAAAACATGATAACTCAAAAGTAGAGGTCGGATGGAAACCATTTGTGGTATGGGTATCCACTTAGTTTTAGAAAAGAATCCAACTGTTTTTTGTACAGGTCAGAGGTTACAAGAAATAAAAGTCTGAAAACCTTGCATCAAAAGCATGATAAATCCAAAAGTGAAGCTTTGATGAACTTCATACCTGATTTGTTGATCCACTTGGTTGAGCCCAATACCCAAGGCATATTGTTTTCAATGAAGGTCAGAGGTCAGCAGATGTCAAAAGCACAATAAACAGTTAGCTTCAGCTCCCAGTTGTTTATTGATAATACTATTTTCTGCATTGGTTGGTCTGTCATGTTTTGGTAGGAAACACATCATGCAAACATGCAATTTCCTTCATTAAGAGTTAATATAGTACCACTCACCTACACCTACTAGCAGTCTTTCTTTCCTTCTTTCCAGTTACTGCTTTGTTCGATTAGATGGCAGTATGTCAGTGAAGAGAAGAGCCATGGTGGTGGATAGGTTCAACGATCCCAGTGTAAGTCACTTCAAGTTAAATTAATCAAGTCCACAGTCAAAACTCTTCATAATCTTATTATTTGGTAGATTAATCATCACGTATACCCTGAGTATTAACATGATGCTCTTTTGTTCCATCAGCGACAGCCAGTTGGGACAATTCCCTAATGCTAATACCTCTCTAAACTGTACTCCAATATCATGCTCTCAAAGCACTCGTATTGACAGTGCAAACAGTTCCTAACCATGATCTGTTAGAAACATGATATTCATACTGCTCGTACTGACAATACGAGTGCTCTGAAGCGAGACATAACACTACAGTATAGAAAAAATTGTCCCAACTGCGTGTCAGCGATGATTTCATCATGCATATGCATCACATTACTGATGATGATAACGACTACCATGGTGATGATGACGAATATTGCTTTAGCTTATATGATTATACTAAATTGTTAACTTGGTCAAGAAGGAAGGTGAGACGAGACAATTGAATGTTAACCGTGTCAAGAACGAAAAAGGTGGAGTTGTTGCGTTTTTAAGCATTGCAGTTTTCCATCGCATACTGCAGAAGCAGGGTACCAGTTGCTAGAGGTGGAAATGGATGTATTGTGTATGTTTGTCTGTTTGTACACATTTAAATAATCTTCAGGTGTAGTTAAGTCCAATATATCTATAGAAAACTAATTAATTTTTGTAAAATGGATGTTTTTTTTTATATCATTTGATCAATGGAAATTTCTGTCTCCAGCCCCATGTATTTTTGGATAACACTGTCATCAGGAAATGGAAAAAAAAATGTGATGTTTTTTCTTTTCTTTGAATTAACAGTCCTACACTTATAGAGAACGAACTAATTATGTAAAATGGAGATGTTTCTATCTTTCATATCACTTAATGTTTGATTAATATTGCCAGTTTGCTGTCTCCAGTCATACTAATGTATTTTGGGTAATATTAACTTACTTTATTTCATTTTAGAGTAAAGACTTCATCTTTCTGTTAAGCAGCAAAGCTGGAGGGTGTGGCTTGAATCTCATAGGCGCAAATCGACTAATCATGTTTGATCCAGATTGGAATCCGGCAAATGACAGCCAAGCTATGGCAAGAGTTTGGCGAGACGGACAGAAGAAACCGTGTTTCATTTATCGACTCCTGGCAGTAAGTAGTTCCATGTTGGATTTCATCTTTCTTTTCTGTTCTTTTGAAGAACATATGCCATTATGACATCACAGACCACCTGTGATCATCCATTCCAGAGAAGAATCATGGATTAGTCAGTCAAATTAGGTTACATTCAATCAACAATATAATGATATAGGGGCAAGATAGTGAGATATTATTTGCAAAGATCAGGTTAGAATGCCCTGCATTTCCAAAATAACACATTGTCGGCCACCAATATATCCCATTTAATGTTTCTTCCTTTGAAACATGTGAGATGACCAGCATTGCCAAAAATTACAAATTTTGGCATTTTTCAAATTTCATTGGCCGGAGGGAAATGAAAATTCTGTTCAAACAGCAATTTGAATCCGCTTTCTTTTGGCATTGAGTTTTAATGGCTTTCCATTGAAGAGAAATAGTAGCCGAAATTTAAAGTCCTCCAAACGAACATTGATAACACTTTAATGTTGTTCAGCCAGACTTAAGGTTGCATAAATGTCTACACATCGGTACGAAACATTGGGTTTTTCCCCTTCGACGTTTCACTCCCTGTTTGTCTAAGAGACGCCCAAATTGCGAACCAAAACAATTCCTACCCAAAAACAGGATTGAATCGAATAACAGTCAATCCGTTTTCGTAAATTCGTAAATGGCCGTTGGCATCACTGAATAGCTGACAAGCCTGGAGATGAGACCTTTACAAGAAGAGAAATACTCCTCTTTACAATGAAACAGACTTGATTTGGAAAACACAGGTAGTATTGAAGATCACTCTTTATTAAGTAGCCAATCGCAGTATAAATGTCCTGTTTAACCAGAGCATTTTAATGTTGGTCAATTAGAATAGGAAGCACTGGTTTATCTAAATTTGTTGGTTTCATTTTCATTAATAAGTTCAAGTTTTATCAAAGCAAAATTAAATCTCAAGTTTTTCTCTCTTAAAACCCAAGTTATCTTTCCTTTTTTGTTTGTTTTTGGAAATGTAAGCATCGATTTCTTTGAATATTGCTTCTTACAGACAGGGACGATTGATGAGAAAGTATTTCAACGGCAGGCGCACAAGAGGGCGCTGTCAAGCTGTGTGGTCGACAATGAGGAAAACGTTGCCAGACACTTCTCGCTGAACGATTTACGAGATCTCTTCCAACTCAAGGAAACCACAAAAAGTGACACCCATGACAAGTATGTAATTCCATTTTATTTTATATTTGTTCTTTTAAATACATGTAAGCAGTTTTAAAAAAAATTGCATGCGTTAAGAAAGGCAGCCTTTTAGTTGTCTGATCAGGTGCAAATAGATCCATACCAAGATGAAAATATTGAGTTGTAGCTGTACTATAAAGGTCAAGAGCAAGACAAAAGTGGTAATTTTCATAATTTCTCCCTTTAGATTATTTGTTTTCTTTGCTAAATGTGGTCTTGAAGCAGTCCTCTAAAAATGTAAAAACGTATAAAGCTGATACCAGCTCCAGGCAGTTTGTTAAGGCAAATAGTATATATGGTCATCAATGTACATTGTGTACTTGGAGGGAGAACAATGGCAGAATATCTGGTATTTATTTTATTATATTATTAATCTTAGTTTTAGGTTTAAAAGGCAAAAATAGAGAGACATGAAAAGCAGACCATAGTGAAAAATATCACTTTCAGATGTTTCGTTTTTTTGCACAGAAGTTTAAAATAACCAAAAATATGTTATCTTTTTCTTGATTTACTGATTTCTTTGCTTAAAACGTGTTTTAAATCATTTTAATTCTAATCAAGAAGTTATAATAATTTGAATACTTTTGTGTGCATGGAAGAACTACAATACCGAGAGCACAACAGGCACATACATGCAATAAACTGACTGTCAAACATATGTAAGCAATCCATTCATATTAAAGCTAAAATATACAATACATTCTAATAGATATCCTTTCAGTATTATGCAAATACTGCGCTTTTTAATTCAGAGGTAGGATTTTGAGGTAGAATAACTAAACTCATTAAACTTTGATTAAATTGTACCCATCAGTTGAGATAAAAGTAACATTTTCATCTTTATCTGTATGCTGTATGTACATTTGGTATCTATCTGATAAACTTTGCTTAATATTAATTCTTCAAATGGTCTTTCATTTCATTCTGATTCTTGAACATGTGAATAATACTAAAAATATTGATACTGAATAGACAAAGAGCAGATGTGGATAGATATGATTGTTCTAAATATAACTAAAAGAGAAATTATTTTGAAAGAAGTATAAGCATTGAAAACTTGATTGCATTCGTCACTACAAACTATTTTACCTGTCATTGATTGTCTCACCATTTTAAATCTCTACTCATTTTTTTTTTATTTCTTTAAATAGTCTTCAATGCAAGCGCTGCGTTAACAACATCCAAGTCCGCCCGCCTCCCGATGATGCTAATTGTAATAGTGATATGATGAACTGGCAACACCACACAGACAAGAGAGGACTCACTGACCAAGTACTCAAGGCAACCATGAATTCTGGAGTCGTCAGTTTTGTATTCCATCAAAAGTCCCATGAGCAGATAAAAACTATATGAAAAGAGAAACAGAAATATCTCTGTTAGGTTTGCGGCATTTTGCCTTCGAGATGATTGGATGAGTGGTATTGTTGTCTGACTGAATGCTTGGTTGATTATGGTCTCATAATTCATAGATGGATAGCCAAAGAAGCAGACTTGTTGAACTTTACTTCACTGAAGAAATGGAGAAGATGCAGCTGATAAAAGATGTCATCACTGAGGACAAAATGAGATGAGGCAAGAAGAGGAAGCATTCAGCAAGGAGGTTATCATCTGATGAAACCTTCTAGGAGAGAGGAAGATATGGCTAGAAGAAGAAAGCATTTATGACATTGAACATCAGTTAATGATCTCTTAAAGGACAAGGGAGAGGAGGCAAGCAGAGTATGTTGGGAGAACTTGGAGTATGATGGTGCTCCAGTCTGATCACTTGGTTTTTTACTTAGAAGTCACATGATCAGATAAAGAATACCTGGTCCCAATTACTGTGTAGCCATATTGTAAAATGGAACGTGATCAAGAGTGGCCACAAGTTCAGTGTATCTCTACACAAATTGAATCCTGGGTTGAAGTATATTATTTTATTATCGGATATTTTTATTGAATAACCAATGTCTTGTCTGAACACTAGAAAATGATGACTGCTGAAGTATCAAAACTGTTCTCAAGATCACCACGAACAGATGTCATCTTTTATCTCGACAAAATGTTAGTAGTGGTGTCCATCAAACACCAGGACACCACTGAAGAGTTCCAGCAACAATATTCATTATATAGGTAAATGCAACGTGGAAGAAAACAAGCACCATAATATCAGCCTAATCGGGTGAAAAGAGATTGAAATATCTTGCCACAGCAGTACAACAACAAACTACAGCATTTTAATGTCCTCAATCCAAAATGTTCCCTTTTTTTGGCCATATCTTGTTTGGATATTAATTTAAATAAAATACTGGCTATTACTTTCTTTGGATAAATATTGTTTAGTAAAAGTAATATGAATATTTTATTATCTTTGTATGTGACATTTATGATTAACCTATCACTGAAAAATACTGTGACATCTGAGAAGAGAAGCAAGTTGTGGTAATTTGAGAAGGTAAACATTATAAAGAAGGAAAATTAAATAACTTTTAGCTATCACTGTTAAAAATTGGCAAGCTAGCAAAAGATTATCAAATCTGATACCTAACAATTGGTGTCTAATTGAAATTAATCACCTTGTCAAGCATTTTTAGACAGTGGTGCCCTGACAACTGGAGCCCATCCCACTGGTACATCCAAAGCAATGGTTGTCAGTCATTATCCTTTGGTTCTCCAGTTCTTCAGCTTTCTGGATGTCCCAAACAGTTGGCCAAGCATTGTTAACTAAAGAGAATAAGAAAAACTTGAAATGACCAATCAAGGCGCAATTTATAAATACCATTTGAAATGTCAATTGACAATTTAAATGTGCTAGGTTAACATCTACAGGGATTGTGAAAATAGTAATATCAAAAGTAGATACATGGGTTTGAAATCAAGCTGATATGCTATGAAAAACTTGAAAAGGAGAAAACTTGAACATGTACACAGGCTGAAGTTGACATTGTGGTTATAACATGTGTGTGTATATATATATATGTGTGTATATATATGTGTATATATATATATATATATGTATATTATTACTATTAAAGACACTTTATATTATTATATATGGACACTATATATTATTACTATTAAAGACACAAGTGTCTTTAATAGTAATAACACAAAATTCTAATTTTTACATCCAAAATTGATCATTCATGTGTTTTGACTGTTAGAGGCCCAATCATGAGAACACTTATCAATTGTGGACTGTGGGTATTAATAATCTCACAGGTACTTTAATGGTTTGGAATGATATGTCTGGGTCCACGGTCCTTTCTGAAAAGTGTCAAGTTTAGTGTCAAGTGGTTTATAAAGTGTCAAGTGGTTATAAAGAATGCTTTAGGATCTGAGTTTTCTGTGTTTGGTCTTCTTTTTTTTAGCTTGGGTCTTTGATGAGGGATCTATTTCCCTCCTGAGCCTTCTTGGTTCCGTTGCTTTGCATCCATCGGAACCTGTATGTGTGTATGTGACGCCCTAGATGGTAAACATGGTATCTCAAGAAGGAAATAATTATGTGATTGATGTCATACTTGGTACCTTCCTTGACCAGGGTCAGTAGATGGTCCTCAATAATGTGTGGTAGGGCTGTCATGCATATTAATGAGTGGGGCTAGTTAGATGCACCAGGCTGAGCAGATTTATTGTTTTTGGTTCCCATCTCTTGAATATTAACGAGTGGGCGGGGCTTACCATGAAATGTAAATTCTCTTCAACAGTATGTCCAATTTAGTTTATAATTGGCATGATGATGTAACTACATAGTATGTACATGTTTTTTGCAACAAGTAGTCTTACATTTTTTGGGACCATCTGGTCCCCAAAAATATTCCAGGCACATTTTTGGGTCGAATGGGTCCATATTTTATATCCTGGCTTTTCCACCACTGGAATATCCCTTTCATAATTTTTAACTGTTTTTTGATAGAATACCTGAATTTCTTGGCTTCTTCATGGGTATGTCTAATTGTTGGTTGAAGTCACAGTCAAACAGAGATCCGTCCCAGCCAACACTGATGTAGTTTCTACACATCAAACCTTGTAAGGAAGCTGCGTTGAAATTCCGTACCAAAACTTCCATGTAAGACTGAAGTTCATTTCTAGAATAGCAGAAGAACAAGATTCTTTGCTGTCATAACACAGACATTGCATTAACTTTGTTGAGCAGATATCAGCAGCGTGTCAAAGGTCAACTGAAATGGTATACCAAGAGTCTGTGCTGTAACACTAAGAGGTGAGTTCCATGTCCTTTCTAAATCTAACTAACGATTCATTCTGAGCATGTGTATTTAATGAGCCTGCTCATTGAGCAGTGTTTAAATGTTATGCAAAGCACTAAATATGTTTATCTATAATACATTCCAACTGATTCTCAACCTTGTTAAGCTTGAGGAATATTTTAAAAGATCAAACTGGCAAAGAAATTTCCTCCAAAGTACTAGGCCTATCCAAGAGTTTAGCAGAGAGTGTACAGTACTAACTGGGCCTAGACTTTGCACATTGAACACATATGATCCAACACAGAAAGAAGCCTTTGAACATGTTGATTTAACAAAGTAAACGGTATATTACACTAGCAAGGAAATACACAAACTTCGGGCCTAACTCATTCATGTCGTTCACACTGTTAGATATTACACAACTGTCCTCAAAATATTAGTAGTCTAGAGAAACTGCTGTAGGAGGAAGGGAAGTTTAGGGGGAGGATTCTGGCTAAAATATCTGTTATATTCCCGCAGTGATGGGTGCCGTATGAGTAACCAACTTCAAACTAGGTACTCAAAAGAAGCTTGCATGTTTGCCCACGAAACATTACCTACGATACAAGAAATCAGCAAATCTCTTGATAGGCATATTGGTCAGTGTAAACAAGTTGTTGAACTCAATGTTAAAACATTTCCAGAGTTCATCTTTGTACTTGGCTTCGAGATCGGCTTGAGGAGGTGGAAGGAATGCACCTGTCATGACAAGAACAAGAAAGAAAACAAAGTAAAAAACAAACTGTTCAGTCCATCACATAGTATTGCCTTGTAATATGATTTCAAATTAACTGGTCACTCACTTTTTTGGCTGCAACAAATTTCTATACAAATAATTTCCCCTTTTCAGACATCGTGTCCATGATAACATTTCTATTGTCTGGGAATAATTGGCAAGGTGTCAATTCCTGGTATGTCCTTTTGAGAGAAAAATTCTGGCCTCAAATTTTAGCCAATTTCCATACCTCAAAAGTTTCTAAAACTGCACATAGTGTTTCTTGTACAGTATTTTTAGTAATTTGAACTAAAATCTATAGAAAAAAATTGATATTATTAAAACACCCTCCCCAAAACAGCCATACCCTCCTCAATCCCCTCTGTGATGAAAAATAAAAGCTACTACCTGATACAGTATAGTACCTATTGGGTTGTACACTAGGTGTAACATTAGGCCACTGTCTGGTTTTCCATATCCAAGAGCATTCAGTATCTTCAAGGCTTCCATACTTCTCTGAAACACTTGGCTACCCCTTTGCATGTTCACATTCTTGGCACTGTTTTACGAAAAGAGAAATGGTGAAATCAAATGAGTGAAGCACACTATAATTACAAAAATATGTTGCGATACGAAAAACATTATGCTACATTTAGCATATCACAGTTTTAATACAGAAAGGGAATGTCATAAATGTCCTTGCAGTGCCATAAATCATCAAATCTCAGATCTAAGTTTGACACAAAAAATGGTTGAAGTGGTGCAAAATACTTTTGTCTTCTTTATTTACAGAATTAACAGTAAAAATTAAGAACATTTTAATTAATGTAATAAATGACTTTTAATTAAAACTCTACTGGTTAAAAGCTAACTCTCCATGCTTATGACTATATGATCAAAGACTTTAATTTCACTATCGGGAAAAATGTCTTGGGAACATGGAGTGATTTTAGCCTACCTGTAACATGGCAATGATGCAATCACTGTGACTTCATGTTCAGCCAGAAAGTCAGCAGTATCTTCCTGGCCTGGCTCCAGGAGACAGGTCAAGTTACACCTATCGATAATGGTACGACCCAGCTCTCGTCCTCGCTTTACCAGGTAACGAAATTCTGAACAAAGTTCTGGAGCACCCCCTGAAACGAGATTAAATGACAGGATGCTTTTCTTTACACAACAAAAAGCCAGCAAAATTACTTTGTATTTCATTAACATCTTTGGGAAGCTTGCACAATTGCTTGCACAATTCCATTTGCCTTTCATGTCCAGGAAAAATATAAATTGATTGTGTGGTATAATATTCGCTATTTCAAATGATTAGCACAGACTTGGTAATACAGTTTTAAAATACCTGCTGGATATTCCAACAATTGAAAGTATTCACGTCATACATTTAAACTGCTACAATAATAATAATAATATTCAGCAGCTATTTTTACGACGCTTAAGCGACCACAAATGTGGGAGAAACCTGGAAGGGCTTATGGATTACACCTCACGCATTGGGTGGCTTTCAATTCAACATTTTAACTCAAATTTGGAATCTTTTCAATATAGAAAGTCTTTGCAGATGGGAAACAGTAGATTGCTCTTGGGTGAAAAACCCACCTTACTATGACCCAGCCGGCAATCGAACCCCAAACCTCCCGATTGCTAAGCCTCATTTCTTCGAATGCCACTACCTTTATCCACTCGGCCACAGCACCGGTATATCAAAACCATTTCAACAGCAAAATTTATGAAGCCGATGTTTTGAACAAAGACATGGTCATGGGTGATGTGGCAGGGATCGGAGGGGGGGTGGTCGGGGGGTGGTTGGGTGGAAAGAATGTGTACCAGTTATATCCACTGTGTGAATGGCTGGACTTCTTTCTAAGATGTCCATGCATTTCTCAGCAGTCTCTCTATTCATCATTTCTTTCCTCTTGGGTGATGATTCAACATGGCAATGAACACAAGCCTGGTTACAGTAAAGACCGATGTTTAACTGTAGAACCTCAATCGGAGTCTTTCTCAGAAAGTGAGTTAATTTGGCTGTAAATAAACCAGAAAATAAGTAGTCTATTAAGATGAGGTAAAATCTAATGTCTTAATAGAGTCATATACCACTGTTTTGAGTAGTGAGTCACATGATCCTTAGCTAGTTTGTTCATACACTGCAGAGTAAAAGTTGGATCTCTGTAATATGCCATAGTTTTAAGGAACTTTCTAAACATAGTGTCAATAAATTTCAAAACTCTGTGACCAAACATTCTTTCACAAAATTGAATGCAACTGGTGGAGTTTGTAGATAACCTCTTTGGGGGCAAAATAACCTTTAGTAATGAATGGTCGGCCCAGCTCCCAGCCGTTCAGATTACAAAGTTAATGATGAAACAGTGAGCCATACAATATCCCTTTACAGATGACACATGTACGCAAGCACACAATGAGCGAAAGTTGTACCTGCTGTTTGTGATTAGAAGCTGTGCTTACTAAATGTTCAGTTATTGCACAACTACTCAATGTAGACCTATCTCTGTGTACATGCCTGGTGGCATCATGTTATATACAGCCTCAAACATTTAGCACTAACCGATGGTATGCCATTAAAGTTGTAAACAAACATGTAGCTTACATAATATTACTAGGGGGCTACTAGCCAACTAATTCCTATGACACATCTATAAGACCTACCTGGTTTTTAGGTGCATGGCTGAGCACCTACCATTTGTGAGCACTGCCTTCATGTATTTTTCTGTTTTTTGATTCATGAAGACAAAGTTTACTAATCTACTTTACAGCCCCCCCCCCCTCCTCGGCCCAAATCAAAACCACCACTACTCTCCCCACTTCGCCCCAATTTCTAGTTCTTTGGCTAACAGGTTATCCCAGAAGTGATCTTACCACCATCATCTGTGGGATTTTTCATCAGAAATGACCTGAAGTCTGGGACCTGAAGGTTGTGCAATGCGCGCTGTCTCTTTCTCCGTTCATCCTTGGTTAGTTGTTTCTGACCCAACTTCTTCAGCTGAGCTGCTGTAACCTGAAAGTCTTCATTGACTTCCATGTCCCTTAGCGTTTCAGGTATGAGAGATGTCTGCAGAAAGAAAGAAAGTTAAGAAAAATATGTAAAGCTATGTATATATTGTATTGGGAGTATTCACTTACTAGGCAGGCAGAGAGGCAGGCAGCTATGAGGACTCAACTATACCCGAAAAAATATGTATACAAGTACTGATTCGGAAGCTGTCACATCATCTGTCCCAGGATGAACCTGGGAGGGGAGGGGGGTGGACGGGTAGTGGTCTATCAGTTTACTAAGTTTGAAGAAAGAAAGAAATTTAAGAAAAATATGTAAAGCTATGTATATATTGTATTGGGAGTATTCACTTACTAGGCATAAGAGGCAGGCAGCTATGAGGACTCAACTATACCCGAAAAAATATGTATACAAGTACTGACTCGGAAGCTGTCACATCATCTGTCCCAGGATGAACCTGGGAGGGGAGGGGGGGTGGACGGGTAGCAGGCGCGTAGCCAAGGGGGGGGGGGCAGCCGCCCCCCCCTTGAGCATATTTTTAAAAAAATGTTTTTAATGTTTTTATGATATCGCTAGTAATTTCAAAAGAGAAAATGCTAAGATACTTCTTAAAAGGCCTGGGAAGTGCCATTTCCAGCGATCTGGGAGGCATTTTCAGCCAAAATTTTCTTGTACGCTTCTCGCCAATCATGGTGGCGCTCCGCTTAGATAGTTTGCAATGCCGTATCTACGGCTCTGGTAGTTTGCCGACATTTTCGCCCCTCGGCAAATTCCTGGCTACGTGCCTGACGGGTAGTGGTCTATCAGTTTGCTAAGGTTGGAGGGCTGGAGGCATTTCCTTTTAATGGTGAACAGAGTTAGTTTTGTCCGAGGTGCCAAATGTTCTGCTTATGTCAGGGGCCGGTTGGATCATTGCACTGGCAGCAGATTACACCTCCGGTCCAAACTTGGATGAGGTTTTTAGAATGACACAAAAGTCATCGGCCACACCACGATACTTAGAATGCTATAATCTTTACCATGTGCAACTCATATGACCATAGTTTTGCAATTGCAATTTAATTATAGTTATAGCCTTACCAAATTTCTTTTAACATTCTGTTTTATCTGTGCCCCTCTCTGTAATTTTTCTGGCCTCTTCAGTTTGTGTGTATGTACTTCTACGCTTGTATTATAGTCTGGCAAGGAAGTTTTCACACTGTCAGGTTGGTAAAGCACTGCGGTTGTACATAGCGGTTTAACCGATAGCTGAAATCTTTGACAGGATCGTAAGAAAGCCATTTTTGTTCAGCCTTCACAAGTCCATGAATCTACAACAAAAATCAATAAATGCAAGATGGATACATTCAGCTTTAAATTAACTTCTCCATATTCAAACATTTGCAGAATGTGTTGCAGCACCTTTTGTTGCCTGAAGCCATCTATTAATTTACCAAATCTGTACTGAGTAGTAATCAAAAGTCGAGATTGCATTTGATGAAAATATTTACCGCAGTCTGCTAGATTTTTATCCACTAGATGAACAGTAACTATAGCTAGGACTATATGAGCATCATTTACTGATTCCAATTGGAACTAACTATTTTAATGTCACTCACCTAATGACGTAGTATTAAAATGGAAAAAGCAAAAAGTTTTAAAGCTGTGACATTTTCTTCATAATAGAAAATGTTACTTTGCAAGCCAGCAGTCATGCTAATGAATCACAGTGTTTAATGTTGGTGGTTTTTATAAATAGTAAAATAAATACTATGAACACCTGAAGGATATCACTTGAGGTAAAGTTAATTGCATTATAAAGGAGCTAGGCACACATAAAGACCGATTTGACTGCTACTGTTAGTTTAATTGGTACTTCGCCTGGCCTCTAGGCTACCTATGTTATATTTTCAACGTATCCTATTGACAAATAAACTTCAACAAATAGCCTAGGCCTACATCGATATCTCCCTATGGACATAAGTTTAATACACAGTAACTGTGTAGTTAGGCCTTTAACCTAGATTTCACACACTGGTGAACAGCATTCCATATCAAAGCTTACGTGACATTTAGTCAAATTTCCAAGTGAGAAAATATGTCCAGTAGTTTACGAAAGCCAATTAGTACCATACGAAAAAATATGTTTAATTCGTTCTTGCGAAATAATAATTCGGTCTTACGACAAAATAATTCGTTGTTATGAATTAATAATTCGTTCTTACGAGCTAAAAATTCGTGAAATATGCTGGAACCAAATTTTGAATGGAGAATACCTCGCGCACCATGGTAAAATGATTTTAAGGTAACTAGTTAAAGTACTGGAAGGACGATTTAGGTCGTCCTTGACAGCTCAGGTATTGGTTTCTGTGGTATTTCAAATCACGTAGGTTGTTCTAATTCTCATTACTTCCCTTCTAGCGTTCCATGTTGTAGCAATTCTCCCGTATCTCTTTCGCGGTGAGCGTAGTGCAAGAAACCACGGAAATTAATACATAGACGTCATATCGCATCTACTGACATCAATACGGTTTGTAGCTATCTGAATGTCACACGCGCCATCTTGATACACCCAAAACATTGACTCGCGCAAAAGGTGCCTGTGTTATTGTAACGGGGTTTCGACGAAATCCTGATCTTCTCGTCAAAATATCTTTCATTTTCACACAAAGAAACACTTGATGCACCAAATTAGCTCCAATTGTTTGGGGGAAAATATACTAGTTGAACTGAATTACAACTCACGGGTACTTACACGCTGTTAGACAGTTTTTCTTATATTTTGACCTAAAAATCTAGCATGTTACCAAATGTTCAAACTTCCGTAAGGCCCTTGCTTAGATACATAGGGCATAAAGCACAGCCGTCCTATATAGTTCACCATGATGATATTAACTATTTGAACAAAATGTAGGGGGAGACAGTAATATTTGAGGCATTTGGGAGCATATTCTCCAAGTTGGAGGGGCACCAACCATTTATGGAGGGGCACCAACTTAATTAAATGAGGGCCACAATACTCATGTGCTGTCACTTGTGAAAGTTTTGTTCACATGATGGTGCGACACATTAAAGGGTGTGAAGACTCGCGCAAAAAGAAACGTCTAATGCCGGTAATCTGACCTAGTTTCGAATGAGGTGTAACAGAAGTGTTAGACACCACCATCGATCCCAGAAAATACACACACAGCTTGCTACCGTCGGTAATTAGACACTAGTGAACAGTCAATACATGCAGCTACGGTCAATACCCACAACACAGTGTATAGACGATACAGCGATGGACATCTCGGGTCCAGCTAAAGATAACAAGGTATCACGTTTCATTACTATCTGCATTTTGTAGCGACACGAACCAAACGTCACTTGCAAGCAACAGAAAGTTAACTTTTTCAGATGGCCGCACGCGGTTTGGGGCGAGTCTCCAATGCCTTTAAGGGGGTGGGGTGGAAGAACACTAAAGTCTGAAAGTGGAGGGGCTGCCCCCTGGATCCATGTAGTGACCATATTATACTGGTCAACTTTGTTTGTTTACTTACCCCCTCTAATAAGCCTCTGGCTAGAGTAATCCAGATTGAATTGATGGAATTTTTCATCAGTAGCACTTTATAAAGTTGCTATACACATGCTAATTAGGTTACCATTGAAAGTACCTAGGCTGGTATATAAGGGACACACATGTGGTCACTCACTCTCTTCTCCACATGGTCTGCAGACAGTTAAGATTGATAACAGTTACACATATCTTTTACCTTAGACATTGCAGTTACTCAGGGCATGTTCACCCTGTGTTTATCTCATTAAGAGAGTAGTTATAGGACAGGGTGGATATT
>JAIPMN010003418.1:0-18490 GCA_020650975.1 Apostichopus californicus | reverse complement strand
ACGTTCAAGAAAAGTAGGTAAATATCCCCGTAAGTAAAACACACCTCAAGCCAACCGACTCCTCCGCATGAACAAAACAATATATTCCCCATGATACACGAGGCACAGTCTATACCATACAGACAGCACGATATCAAGGCCCCAATAGCTACAGTATGGCCATCTTTATGAAAGTAAACCTTGTAATCCCATGTTTTAGGCCACTTGGCATGATTAACTAAATACTGTTTCCATGTCCTTGTAGGAAACGTCAACTTCGCAAAATACAATTAGTTGTGTTTTTGTTGTTACGTGAGATCCGTAACCGACGAAGTGGTTAGGCTATTTACTATACACTTAACTATGGTAGGATATTAATTTTTCCTTTTTTTTTGGAAATTCTAGAAAATACTTTCTTTTCCCCCCGCTTAACACCAGATNTATTCATAAATGGGTGAACTAGAGCCTTGTTTACATGACATTAGTTGCATTTAGCACGATATGCCAGTTTCGCGTGAATTTTTCGAAAGTATTTTGCTCGATCTTTCGTTATATTTGAAAGGTGTACCAACTTACTTTTCGTACACAATTGGTAATTTCTCTGCTGATTTTCAGAGTTTTGTTCTCTATACAATGAATGTTGTAAAGGACGGGTTTTTACGAAGTTCAAAAGTCAGTAAATGAAGTTGATAAACTTTATTTCTTTTCAACTTTCTTAACCAAGGAATGCTAGAATAACATTTACACATTAAACGGAGAAAGGATAACCGCATTTTTTTCCACATTTATTTCAAATTTCTTTCACAAGAAATTATCGTCATTTGTTCAATCCTCAAAAAATATCGTCTTGAAAAAAAATTATCGCGATAATAATAATTTTCGATATATCGCACAACCCTAGTCGGTGGGATAAGGGGAGGCTAATGAGGAGGAAGGGTAAGACTTGGGAAAGGAGGGATTAGAGAGGGCAGGATTTGAAAGTGAACAGCGAGAATATTAGTGGGAACTGAAGTTTTGTTCAGCTTTCAGTGATCAGACACATGTAGTTCATAGTGTCACATGAAAGGAAGACACACATAAAAAAACTTTTTTTTGGGGGGGAGTGGGGGGTGATAACATGTTGGAGTACTTTAGGTTTTATTCCTTCTACGTTTGATCAATTTGTTTTCACCATGTTATGCATAAGAGTCTGTCAGCACTTGTTACCCGTGGCTACGTATTATTTGCTTCCTATAAACGAAATGTGTGCACCCGGTCTGCGAAAAATACCGATATAACCAGTATTATGTATTTGGTATACCAATGTGTTTCATTTGTATTTTTTTATGAAGCCATCCAATCTTAGTCATATGAAATGTCATGTTATTGTACTGGTATTATATTGCAAACAACATTGTATTAAATCCATACATTAGGTACATCAGGTGGACATTTGTATATGTGGCGACCATCTGTCTGAGCTATATACATAACATGATGAACAGTCTCATCTGATATTGATTTACTACTTCATTTCTTTACACACTCAGCAATGTAATCAAGTACCCATGACGCCTTTA
This sequence comes from Apostichopus californicus, assembly GCA_020650975.1. Classification (NCBI taxonomy): domain Eukaryota; kingdom Metazoa; phylum Echinodermata; class Holothuroidea; order Aspidochirotida; family Stichopodidae; genus Apostichopus; species Apostichopus californicus. The sequence continues at coordinate 16,952 of JAIPMN010003418.1, read as the reverse complement.
CACTCCGTCAAAGTCCTCCAAGAGGAAGAAGACCAATGGGAGGACGTCAAGGTAAATTCATCCTCAAAAATCATATTCTCGATTTGTGTATAATATTTTTCCAATCAGCTCTCTTTTGTTGAATCGCTTAATCAAAGAGGAGAAGGAGGAGACTGCCGCACATGTCAGGGTTTGTGAATAATTAACTATCACATGTCGGGGGTTTATCGGTATTAAACTCAGACGTGTGTATGTTTCACTCTCAAGTGTTGGCATTCCCACTAAAGTAACGATTACTCATGATTGATCATGAATGTTCATAAATGATCATCAGTCACATGACCAATCAATAATCAGATGAGTAGTGAATATTCATTAGTGATCATCAATATTCATTAGTGATCATCAATATTCATGACTGCTTTGTTAGTTTTACAGTCCTTGCAAGTATCCATAGGAAATGTCCTGGTTTTGTGAAGGAAATATATGAAGGAAATGTGTTCTTGTTTATGGAAATTCATTTATCTTCTGGTATTGAATTTATGGCTAGTTGCTATAAAATGATGGTCTCTCTACATCAGAGCACTATCTACTGTGTCAGAAGCGTTATCGTGACAATGTATACTTTAGGCTAAAAGAGTTGACTAAGCACAAATGTTAGATTTGTGTTAACCGTCAGTGGCAACTGAAAGGGAAAATGTGAGGCATTGAGAACAAATGCTTTTGAAATTATAAAGCTTGAGGAGATTCCTTTCTGGAGATTGTACAAACAATGTAAGAAGAAAGTTTGTCTTAGCTTCCAACTTTAACATTATTCCGAACTTTTCTGAATGGAATCTGTTTTGGTTACTAGAAACAACAAAGTTTTTTTGAGTTTGACACGTGTAATGCTTTGTTTTCTTTAGGATGAGTTGACCAAAGCTCTCGCAACCATGAGGGTGAACTACGATGGCGTCAAAATCAAGGAGGTAGAACTCTCCAACAACCCATTACTAGAACGCCGCAAGCAGAAGGGAGGTAGCTAGAGCGGTACTCCAGATGCCTGCTGTAGCGGCAAGAAGTGCCCGAGCAACTGGATTAAGAGACTACTCTGGGAGGTTTGAATTGCTCACCTCATTTTAGAGAGCTTTGTGGCAGCAAAAAATGTTTAAAAAAATGTGAGGAAAGAACAAAATCGTTGGTTACCTTAACGCCCGTCGAAACGTCATCAAATCTTTTACGGACAACAGAGATCTCTCAGATATACCATTGAAAGGATCAAAGGGTTACTTTTCAAGAGACGTTATGACCAGTTATTCACCACCTGGCTCTGAGTGGATATCTTTAACTGATAGAAGTGGATGCAACTTTTAATTCAAGTATCTGAAGATGGGATGTGACGATTTTATTCTGTCCTCTCAGCTATTTATGGAAGGGATATTTTACTACATGTGGTTAATATAAGTTCCATCCAAGATCTTTATACATATTTTTTTAGATTGTAAGAAACAAACGTTGTTTGAGCATCGAGATCATGAAATCGTATTATTTTCTGGTGTGTTTAATTTACTTTGTGAAAAAAAAACAAGTTGTACAATGAGGGAAGATTTGAGGTTGTTTGCATGACGAGATATACCACAAGTTTGAATCCTTGGAGGTAGAGAATTTGTTGATTGATTCACCACAATTGTTTATCCATTTTCTACACATAAGACAAACCACTGTGCTTTGAGTTGAATATTTGAATTGTGTTATTTTGCACAAGCTTATGGACTTGTTCATCACCAAATTTGAAAATGTTAGCAGCTTTCTATTCTCATGCCAAAATTAACAGATGTTGCATTGTTAGCAAAAAATTGAGAGTTGGCGAGATAAAAATTCTGCCGTGGTCAGCTAGGTCATTACTTAACAAAACATAGAAAGTTAGAAATTCAAGATATGCCAAAGTGTTCACTAAGTAAGATGTGTCTGTTCTCTCTACTCCTATCAATATCTGACAAGAATTCCTTCTTTTCATTAGTACAGTAAATCTATATATACATTGAAACTAACTGAAACTGGTTATACAGGTCTGATAACTACCAGAGAGAACCTGATAAACAATATCACGGCAGGTTTAATTTTGGTTTATTTTTATGCCGCATGATTTAAGACCACGAGGCCTTCGTGTTTCAGTCACATGTGAATACAGGACATGTTTTGATTATTGTTTAAGTCGAGGAGGAAAAGCTTTCTGTTGTTTAAAGGTGTTTGTAATGCGTCAGTGTTCAAAGCAGTTGAAGGGTTTGTTATGTACGCCACAGAGGTGTTTGACTTGTTAAGTTTCCTTGAATCAGGGTTTATATGGGGATCTCAGTCCATGCATAAATCCTGCCCAAAAAAAATATGCAATAAGAGTTTATAACTCATTACTGTATAGACAAAATTCCTTAACTTGCTGAATGCTAACTGCTTTTCAGTAATTTGATACCAAGATGTACATAATAAGAAGTTTGGATGAGTTTCTTTCAGAATAATTTTCAGCATCTGAAGATTCTATATGCTGCTGTTGTATGGTAGGCCTTTATTAGGTGTTAAGGTGAAGTATGGGATGAATTTGTAGCATAACATTATATATGCTGTGTCATTAAGCTGCGACATCAGTTGGGTCATGAGTGCAGTAATAGACCCAGAATGGATTGGGCATCCTGGTAACATATTCATTATACACCTGGTTGGTTATAAACAAGCATTTATAACAAGAGTCAGTTGCAAAGTAGAAGTAAAACAGTTGAAATTTGGATAAATCATTTCAAAAGTCATGAATATTCATACATTTAAGCAGAAGAACAGATTTTAAAGAATGGTTGCTAAGTATTGTTTTACTCTACAAAAGCCACTAGCATTCTCACTCAACTACCAGAGTGCAGCAGTCCCAGTACACAGTTTTGCTATACATAAGCTACTTACATTCTACTCTCTGTTTTGGCACATTTGAAGAACTAAAATTCACGGAGGTGTTTAACTCCTTGATTTGGGTTAGGAGTGAATTTTGAGTAATAAGCTTGTCATCCTGTAAAAATGCCTTGCAACTCAATATTGCTGCATATGTTTTATAAGTTTTTGTCATAACATCATCCTTATTGTAATTATAAGTTCATCCTGGGTTTTCAGTTCTATCTTGAAGGCTGTTTGCCTGTTAGGGTATTGTTGTTTTGTTTTTTTTCAGCACCAATTTGTCAAAATGAACAAATTTTAATAATTGCCTCAGTTCTTGATAGAACAATGAAAGTGCAGGAATCCCAAATATGTAAATTTGTTATTGAAGAGCTATTACTGTCCTGTTTTATATGCTTGTGTTTTCTTACTTCTGGTTGTAGTGTTCCTTTATGTCATTCATTTTCTCCAATGCCTATTATCCTACGATTGCTAATATATCAGCATACTACTACGTATATTCAGTCAAGGATATTATAGACAATTGTCAATATTTTTAAAATAGGTTTATCTATTCCAAGCTCATATGTCAGCTTATGGCATTTTAGGCCCTTGTAAATAAACTGGTCTCAGTTAATGAGAGGAAAGGACCCTCTCTGTTCCCTCAAAATTAATGTCTCTGTCCCAGCACTGTTCTAAATAGTGAGTGAGTTTTTCATAGAGATAAAAGGGTTAAACGGTATGTTTGAAGTCAAGACATAGGCAAATTCAAGTTTGAAACATCCTTTGGAATTTGGAAAACAGAAGTCAGAAATGTTATCTTTGCTCATTAATGTTAATGTCTTTGAAAGATTTGCCTCCATTAATTTCTAATTTTACAATGCATTACCTGATTAAGGTATGAAGTAAATTATTAATGTTTGATTTTTGCCCTCACCCGGACCCAAGATCCTTCCTGCCATAACATGTAAAGTTTGGTCTGAACTTAGTGCATGCCAGCTCAAATGTAAAATCCAGAACTTGTATTTCTAGGCCTCCGTTTTGAGATTGTGTTCTAGCAAAGAAATATCTTGCCTCATTCAATTTAATATGAAGTACAGTAGGTATAATAAAGTAGGTGTAAGTAAAAGTTGTATATGATATTATGCTTACTCTTATAGGCCTTTCATAGAGATGATACCAAAGTAGGAATAAAAAGAGTTTTACCTTATTTTTTAGAATGCATGATTGAAATTTCCAGACATTTGCACTAAGAGAAGTTAATTAGTCCATATACTACTCTTCACATGTCATGTCGCTACAGTTTTCCATTCCTTGGATCAGACTCAGGAGAGAGCTTAGCAAACGATACAGTGTGTTAGGCTTTACATGATTTGCACACTGGACCAAAGAAGTGGTGCAAAGGTAGAGTGCATAATTTTTATCAAACTAGTTTTGTTATCAATAAAAATTGAAAATAATTTGTCTTTGGTGGCATGGTATTGTTGGTGGGTCAATATACAGTAGGAACTTATGCATCATCGTTGTCACATCTTATTTTAGCCTTTGTTCACCCTCTGTTTTAACTATACTGTAGTTGCAAAAGTGGTGGGCATCCTCACTGAGCCTGGAAACTATGCATCCATAATAAAATAACCTGTCCTGTGGATGAAAGCCTTTACTAGAAAGTAAAAGCAACTTAACCATCGTAGTTGATATATGTATTAGATATATTTTCTGAGGAATAACTACTACAGACAATAAGGAGAAACTACAGTTCTATTATTCTTTCACACACACAGGAAAAGAAAACTGTAAAAGTCTAAATGTGACTTCATTGAGCCACATATGCTCAGCTTTTTAATGGTTTCCCTAAAGGTATTTACTTTGTTTGTGTTTGGGTAATAGAGATGGGATATGAAAATGCTAAAATCTATAAGTATGGAATTTTTAAAACAAACTTCTTGTGATATTGATTTCAGTATTAACAGTAAATAATTGACTCAAAAAGTTGGATTTAAGCTACATTGGGTTTGTCACAGTCCTGTGGTTTGTGGGATAATTACCCTCAATTTCGTCAAACCATGTAATGGTAAAACATTGAAAAAAAAGAAGTTTTTGTTGTTGTTGTATAAAGTCTCCTTTATGTGGTATGTCATAGTTTGTTTAAATTCTGATATCCAGTTAGAAGCTGGAGGCAAGAAAAGGAGATTATCTCTACTTCATCATGTCACTAATTTGCTTTACTTGGGAGCCAAGTTTTACATTAAATTCCCGGCCATCTGAGGATTGTCCAGATGAACAAAATACATTTTTGAATCAGAAGTATGTTGAATAATGTGGTATTAACTTGAGAGTTTCTCCCAAAGAAATGTTCTGGTGTTCATTTAAGAATAAAGGTCGAAGCTCTGATATCATGAACAATATATATATATATATATATATACAGGTGACAAACGCCTACAGTGGAATTACGACCTTCCTTACCGGATTCGAACCTCTGGACATACAATCAACGTCCATAGCCTAGTGGTTAGGGTGTCCGCATATATAGCAGGAGGCCTGAGTTCGAATCCCAGTGGAGGCTGGAAGTTTTTCACTGTTCTGGATTTTCCAACTCACTACGATTTCAATTATATATATATAAATATACTTTGAAAACGTTTTACTATTTTTTTTTATTGATGACTTTTATGACAAATGTACAGTATCCACTATGGATTAGTTTGTAGTTTCAACACAAAGTTTGTTTTAAAGAGTGAGATGGTTGTTTACAATATAGACAATTTTGTTTACATATATTTTGTGTTTTTCTTGATTTCATGTTAAGTTAGTACCACATTTGAGTGGTTGGACTCCTTGACTTCAGTTTATTATGCATCAGGTAAACCAGATTTAATGCTACAGTGCTTACTTAGTTCAACAACTAGTTTGTTTGATGTGACACTTACAAAGATTGTCATGAATTATAAGCAGATGCCATAAACATGGGCTAGGAGAAACTGTCACTCTAATTCACAGGTTGACCTTTCAAAACAGCAATTTTGTTTTCTTAGTGTCAAGGCGCTTGCTGATAAACCTGTTTTGTGATCATTAAGTTATAATTTAAAAATTTAAAAAAGGAAAATTCCTATCTCTGTGTTGCATTCTATCACGTTTGATTTAGTTTATTTTTATGGAAATTTTGAAACTGATAAAGTTGATTATTTTGCATTTTCTGAAAACTTCAATGAGTAGGCTATGTTAGAACAATCTCAGATCAATTATAACCAAAAATTAACTTCTGCTGAGTGGGAAGGGTCTTATGTGAGAAGCATATTATTTACATGATATATGATATAGTGAAAGGCCAGCATAATACTAAGGTGATATAATATATCAATATTGATAGATTCATTTGTAATATACTTCAGTAAATGAACTATAATATGTTTCTCTCTTCTTACGTTTCTTTACATTCTTCTCTTGGGCATGTCATATCAGTAAATCATCAGATATTTCTGTGCGGTGAGGAAGTGTGCAGTACAATTTCTTATCTTATAGCAGCACAAAAAGCATTGGTTACTGATCCCCCTCCCCAACCACCCCCCCCCCCCACACACACACACACGCGCACTACAACCACACACATTATGCTGAGATACTAAGAACTCTTCAGCTATGTACTGAACTCAGTGAAAAATGTCCAAGTTTGACCATGGGTCAGCATTATTATACTTTCTAGCATGTTTGCAGGCAGTTCATATGAGATTTCACTGGAGGTCCCAGTGGCATGAATGCATGCAAATCCCCCCTCTCCCACACCCATGACATGATTACCAGTGTTGTAATGATTTTAGTCATTATGTAATACAACAATAAATAATGATGACAATTATCTTGGACACACAGAAACCCTGAAATTGGCAAACTGGCAGGTGTCATAAGCCTGTGGTGTGGTCTTGGTCGTATCTTCTGTGATTATTCCCATATTGTACGTTTCTGTCCAACACATCATTGTTCTTTCTCATACTCACTCATTAAGCTGATGGAACCTGTAAATTTTTCCATAAGAGTGTTGAGATTACATGTATGATAATAATATAATAATTACGGACCCGTGCAAAAGGCAATTTTCTACTCTTGTAGGGAACATATCAAATGTGGCTGTCATTCTGATTATAGCAGAACAATACACAAAAAGAGCATCACAATTTAGGCCAACGTCAAATTCTTTGAGAACAATTTATTTGCTGCATGAGAGAAATTGGGTTCTAAAAGAGAAAAAATAAATAATTTACAATGGAATGAAAATGGACCACTGTTTATATTTTGAATAATAAGAAAGTACAAAGCAATATTCATTAAGTAAACTATTGCATTCTAGAAGTAAGTAACAAATATAAGGTGTTCAAATCCATCTTACCATTGGGCGGTTCTGTACAACTGTTCAAATCGGTTAAGTCTTTCAGTTTTACATAAGTATTATAGAAACTGCTTCCAACGAAACAAGACAAAAAAACTTGACAGGCAGGAAAGGTTGCTATCAAACTGGTAATTGAGTTTGATAATTTAAAGAATTCTACAAAAGATTTCTTTGACTGAGATGAGACCACTCAAAAATGTTCAAGCTTGACGTCATATCTGGTTAAGTTTGAAGTAACATACAAGACCACTCCTTCAACAATCGCTCTTGTGGAAAAACATGACTGTTTAAGTAACAAGATATGGTGTTGATTACATCATGGTGCTGATAGAAACTCCTTCATCAGTCTAAATAACAATCTGAAAACGCAGTACACATCTGGTTATCAATTCTCTGTACTGGATATTTCAGTTGAGATATAAACAAACAGGTCAGACATTGTTGATACATATAGCTACAAACCCTTTGCAGGCTACATTAGCTCCTGAATCATCCTCTGCCTGCTTGCATATCCTCTATTACTATTTCCTTCACAAACATAAGAAACAAAGTCATTGCACTTGTTGTAACTAGAGAGCAGCCTTTCACAGACGAGATTAGATAAATGGCACATAATGTTACTTTGTACGACGATATGGTAAGAGGCATGTTCTCCAAGCATATCATTAGATGTCTTAGCACAGAAAGTGGTCCTTTGATGATCAATTGCTAAGTTATTCCATCATTTTAAAATGCAAAGGTGAAAATAAAATGAAGACAAAAACAATCAGTGATACAGAACACGGCCCACATTGTACAGGTTAACAGGAAACTGGTTTCAAGGGAGTCATCACAATGAGAAAAATACAAAATTTTCCTTCTGCCAAATAGCAGAGTGACCAACAACTTAGGCAGAGTAACTCCTTCAACCATTTCCACTTATAATAATTAATGGAAACGGTTGATTTTAAACAATTATCTGCTCATCTATGATGAAATCTCTGAAGTTGTCCATAGGAAAACCACTTGTTCCTCTTATTAAAGCAGTAAATGCAATGGGTCATACTGCATTCAGATATTATTGCACAAGGACAAGCAATTTTGGTGTCAGACAATCCTTAAAAAGATTATAAACAACTGAAGGCCAAACTGACAACTTTCTCCAGAATCTGCTCTGATGGTAACTGCCTAAGGAAGTTGTACCAAATATCAGAATAGATTATCTGTCACAGGTTGGTTCATTCAGTTTATTCCTATCCTTATTACATTATAATGCAACTTTAACATGGAGGCCTTACAACCAACTATGAAAGAGTTAAGTATAATTTAGAATAACTACCTCAGGTTATAATCTCTGTCATTTACTTTAAATGGCCACCTTAAAAATATTTGGACAAGTTGCCCAACGATTTGAATGTCATAGCATGATTGACAGGGCAAATATGTATTCTCTATGCATTTTAAAATGTGTTGAGCAAATACAATGTAACTTAGAGATGCAAATATTCTTTCAAAATAACCTACTTAACCATTAACCTCCGTGTATGTGACAGGTCCTAGATGTCCATCCTGGAATCAGCGAAGGTCAGCTAGACTGATCCATTGTTTTCCAAATTCAGCCTTTGTTGAACCAAGCAATGACCAAATCACAAATTAGCACTTACTGTGCCAACCTCTTCAACAATGTGAAGGCATGATGCCCCTTCCCTTCCTGGGAAGATTCAGTTTCCTATCATTTTACCAACTTCTTGTAAAGATGATGTGAAATTTATATAACTCATCATCCGATGTGTCTGCAAAAAAACTCTCAGTTTTGGTGTGCAATGCATCACCATAGGACTCGAATTTGTAAGCTCTTCACTTTAAGAAAAGTATATAGAATCCCATTAAAACACAGGCTATTGCCACTGGAAGATGCAGTCTTGTACCAATAACAGAAGCTGAAAGGAAGAAAATATGGGAAATACTACATACAGTATGTACAATGAAATATACAAGCACCGTTCATTGGCGAAATTATATGTGGGAAAACACAGTTACACTAGAGGCTTTTATCAAATTCAAGCAGTTCTTATAATAATTTGCCACGATACCGCAGGCTTGTAGCATGTAACACCTTTGCTTACATTACTGTAGTTCAACTTCAATTGGTTTCTGCTTATTTCCTTCTTACTAACATGATACAACAATAGTGAAATTCTTGGCCTTTATTTCAGAGGATACGACAGCAAACACCTCTCTTTGAAAATGACTAGTTCATTATATAGCAAAAACTCTCAAAGGAGGGTATATTAATAAAGGACTGCTCATCTTCTTCCCCTCCTCCAAACTTCCTCTCTCTGTTTCTAGGTTTGTCTAACTATTTCATACCAATTAACCTCTTCATTATATATTCCAACATGACTGTCACTACCATGTCGTTATAATGCTGTGTTAGGGTCCACTAAGTGGCTACAGACCGGCTCTTTTACCCTATATCTCATGTGATATTATGACCTTGTCTCTATTTACATCCCAGCATACTTTATCTTCTGGTAGAAAAATATTTACCTTTGTAAAATATTCCAAAAAATCCCTTCTTTTCTGAAAGGAGCCACTTTTTGAGTCGAGGCACTCTTCTCAGGTAGGCACAGGTGCAGATGACAAGTAGAGCAAATATCAGGAGCCCATCGAAGGAATAAACTGTAGCATGAAAAGAAATTTCATATTGCCAGATGTTTGCATTATGATACCATGGTAAACATGACACAGTAAGTCCTTGGTACACTCTTTCTATGCAGAACTGTACGCTAGGGTAGATAACGTACACCGCAATGATTAGGGGTGAGGATACTGCTGGGGTTAAGTTTTTGTCAACAAATAGGCTGTACTGTAATTTAGGCCTAGGCGATGTGTGCCTTCAAATGACAGATTGTACACTATATGACAACAGGACTGGGCCTAATGTTAAGCACCGCAGTGTAAAGTTATGTGCGAAGTAGAGACTGAAAGGGCATTGACGAAAAATATTACCCGGGCCTCTTTTATTCGTAAAAAAATCTAACCATTAGTCATGTTGCATGAAGGAGAGTACGGTCATGTTAGTAGTAACCCAGTTTTTGAAGCTTGATGTCGGGTTTCCACCAGGTTTGTAGCATCACATTTGCCGTTGTTGATTCTGCAACGTAGTCACTTCCACTAGATCAGTTACAACAAGCACTTCTCGTTGCACAACATGTCAACAACCAGAACTTGTCCAAGTCGGTTCCAATGCTTCCGCATTTCTCAGTTGTTCATGTCAAGCACACAAATACCGTAATGTTGGGGACAGGATACTGGGGAGGGGAAAAAGTTCAAGGGAAAGTGGAGCAGTGCGCGGATAACAGAAGAAATCTACTGAATTTCACTTTCTCGCTGGAATAAGGGGATCATGTCCATAAGTAATCGTCACGTCATTGTATCAACGTACCATCACAAACGAATGTTCGTATGGACACTAATCAAATGGTTTATTTTCTACTATTTCGTATGAACATATTATCTTATAACACAAAATTCAGAAGGCATGTTTGTAAACAAATGTTCAAGAGAGGTCCACCCGCTGCCAGCTCCACCCGCTGCCAGCTCCACCCGCTGCCAGCTCCACCCGCTGCCAGCTCCACCCGCTGCCAGCTCCACCCGCTGCCAGCTCCACCCGCTGCCAGCTCCATTACATTACAGCTACATTAAAGGACTAAAAACTGACTAAGGGGATGCAGAGAGAGACAGTGGTTAGTGGAAGTGTAGGGGATCGTAGCAAGATGGACATTCACGTGGACACATTTTCTATTCAGTCACTGACTTTGTTGCCAGTAATTAGGTTTAGGAAACATTCATAAAGTAAACAAAACAGTTAACGAAAAGAACATTGACAGTCTTGATTCATTTATGCAAAGTAAGACTAGGTTCAGTACGACGTGCAAGTGCAATATTTCGAAGATACCCGTTGATTGTTATTTATTTAATTTCCAGCAGACTTCTCAAGAGATTTAACACATGACTTGTGATGTACATGCAAGGAATTATCACTTACAAGCACATTCGATAACGAAAGACAAAACGCTGCAAGAACAACCAGAGCTCTGGGATAGACACATTATTCCTTATGGCAAATAATCAACAGAGGGCTTAAATGAACATTTCTCCCATTATTACAAGGGCAATGATGTTTCACTTCTCAAAACCACATTGTACACCTTTGAAGAAACTATCCATTGAGAACATCTTCAAATAAAAAAACAATCACACTACATACAATTATTTTTCTCAATCTATTTTCTTTTCTGCTCATGTCAAATTCCAAGAGGACACATCAAAGTTTTCTAACTTTGGTCTGATGCCAAACATACTTGTATAAATATCACTTAAAGTTCTATTGCATATTGTCTGACATGAAAGCAGTTTAACATTTTATTCTCCTTAAACTTTATCCATCAGATCTGTTTTTTGTGTGTTTTACATAGTTTGCCCCAAAAAATAATTCAAAGCTCTTCAAACTTCAAACGTGGATTCACCAGTCATTTTAGTTAACAAACTATGACGAAGGTGTTGAATTAATCTATAGATATCTGAGTACTTCACCAAACTTTTATTAGGAGTACATTACAATAAGGTGTTAAGCAATAAAATTAACAATAGTTGAGTTTATAAATGCAACAACACACACTTCAAATGGAGAGGGAAGGGAATGAGGCTAGTCTTTGTTTACCAAAATAATTATAGACCGAAAGCTCCCTCCCCCTACCCCCTACCCCCGCCCCCACAGACTCACCACACAGACTTTCAATAGAGCATGATGTATATTTTATTTTAGCTGCAAGGAATCTTTATGTTAATAACACCATACAAACAGTGACCATTTCATGGTGTATGCCTGGTATCTAGCTAGTAAGTTATTTGTATATAAGAATATATTCATTAGCAGTGCTGTAGTCTGAACTTGATTCGGCAATATCACTATACAATTTCACATCCATTCATTAATATCTCCTTTTTCTCTTCCTATTCAGAATCTTATATTTATCTTTACAATCTCATAAACATGCATTCCACGGACATCTCAAGTTCATGGCAATTGCAAAACAGAAACATTCAAACCCAAGGAAACTTAAGGAAAAAAATGACTTGGGATATGTTAAATTTGTGTTTTTGTAAGAAGTACAGTCTCGTTATCTCCACAGTAAATCTGTTCCTCAAGAATCCCATGTGCCACTAAAGTTCTTTATCTGTCACTACATACACGTCTTATATATGGTTATCATTCGGATTTAGTTAGTCTGCAAGGCTGAATCCACGTGCAAGGTCTTCTTCACGGACGTAACAATGTTAGAGACTTGCGGCAAACTTGCTGCCTCTAGTTCTGTTGAGTAAGGCATGGGTACATCTGCGCCGGAGACGCGAACAACAGGAGCATCCAAATAATCAAAAGCATCACCTGTACAGGAATGATTTGAAGGAGTTAATCATGAGCGGTTTGAAATGAAATGAAAACAAGAAGAAGGAAAAAATCTTGTTTTAACTGAACTTCCACCATATGTAGATCTAACTAATTGCCAAACAATTTCCAAAAAAGTTTTCTGCTAAACTTTAAACTAAAAGCAGCTCTTATTTTCTGCATTTGGAAGTCAATTTCAAGTGATTTTTACACATTCAATAGGGTATTTACTCTTAATTAGACTGAAAACTGATCAATCAAAGATAACCTCTACTATATTTCTCCAAATGAATCAATTCAGAAATGCCATACTCTAGCCACTTTTCATTGTATTGAAAGCAAAATGTAAAAAGAAAAAGGCAAATTTTAAAGTTTTGGTCACTATTTAAACTAGACTCCAGCAGCTAGTATAATGAGACAAATTTCTTTGCAGTTTTAACATTGAATAGTTTTGAAATTTGACAACAATCCACTCAGAGAACTTGCCTTCAGAATATCCCCTAAATGGAAGTATACCTTGACAGTTTCATTTCGTTTTATCTTTTCTTTTTGTCTCCAAACTCTCTGATATTAACTTTTGACACTTAATGATATGTAGACTAATCAAACACAGTCTTTACAACATTGTCCTAGAGAATTTGCTATCACTCACTTTCGATGACAGTAGCACAAATTTCTGATCCCACCCCAAAATGAGGCCAGCCTCCCTCCACCGTGATTAGATGGTTAGTCTTCTTCACTGAAGTCAGTATCGCATCCACATCCAACGGTCGTATCGATCTCAGATTGACGACCTGTGTCAAAAGAAGATCATAAAAGAGTTGTTGCAGAGGAAGTAGGTAAGGTCTTATTTATATCATCTTCATCAGAGTTGTAACATTTAACTCCATGTTACAGTCCTGTGGAGTCATTACCAGTGACATTCCTAGCCCTGACTCAAGATGCTGTATCATCTCTGCAAGGGGGGGGGGGGGAGGAAACTTCACAACTTCTTGGAGTCACTTTACTTTGAGGTTCAGGGACCCAAGCCTGACTACAACAATGTCCTTAATTTTATGAAATTACCACGGTTGAGTCGAGTTATTACCAGTACTTCTCCTGACTCCTGACTCATATCATCTCTATGGTGTAAAACATTGAAACTTCTTTGAGCCACTCTACTTTTGACATTTAGTGGCTAGAGTCATGACTCGTTAACAAACTGTTCTTGATTGCTAAGGTTCACAATGGTGTGAGCCTGACTTGTACTAATACTATGATTGCTAAGGTTGCTAAGGCTCATAAAGGTATGAGCCTGACTTGTACTCATACTAATATTCTAGCATCGTTACATGTGCTCACACTCACCCACACAGATTTGTCTTTGTACTCAAGGTATTTTGGCAATCTTGTATATATACTAGTGCAAGACTTACTATTCTCTCGTATTTCCACAAAGAACATTGTACTCATACTTATTACACAGGGAATTGTACTCGTTCTTTTACTCACGCTATTGTACTTGTACTACAAGTCTGGTATGAACTTAATATAATTTGGAGCTACTGCTGTTAAAACTGTACCTCTGCAGAGATTCCATCAGCTGCTAATATCTGTGCAGCCTCCAGAGATCTAAGCACACCTAGACTATGAGACACAAGTGTTACATCTGTGCCTTCTCTTTCAATCTTAGCTTTGCCGATTGGAACAAGGTAATCATCTTTTAAGGCTTCTTCTGGCATCTCAAACGGCCTGCCATACAAAATCTCATTTTCCAGAAAGACGACTGTAAAGAGAGAACCAGAAAACGAAAACGTTGAGTGGTTTCGATATCTCAACATATTCCTAGAATGGTAAGCAATACATGGTAATATTCATGAACTTGTGCATACCAAAATGAAGACGGATTATCTATTGACTAATGTGACAACATATGAAGGAAGGTACAAGGAATTAGGAATAATGGAAAGAAATTTGTACTGTACCATAAAATAAAGAATGTTGGTCTGTCTGGATTATTGAAACTTTTTAACATGACCTGTATGTTCTGCAAACATAATTTTAACATGACTAGCAATGAATATCCCACAAAGCTAAAGAAAGACAAACATGTAATGCAAAGTGAAAACTTATATTTTCTGATTTTCAAAATCTTACTCTAAACAACGTTGATACTACCAAAGGTGTCAGATACGATAAAAAGTTCTGTTCACAGCACTTTTAATGAAATTCGTAGAAGTTATCTATAAAATCTTTCACAGCTAAAACATACTAAGATACCACGAGATGCAACCAAAGTACAGATGTTACGTCATTTCAGATAAGCCAACTGGTTAAAGTATGAACAGGATTTGTAAGTGAAACTGACAAGCTTTATACACAATGCAAAGTGGAACATTAAAGACTTCAGCTTTTGTCTTACCAGGATTATCATCTCGCACGGCTGACTTTAGAAGACCTTTAGCATCAGCGGAGGAGAATGGACAAACAACCTTTAGACCCGGGCAGTGACCAAACCAAGCAGCAAAACACTGTGAATGTTGGGCAGCTACACCTGCAGAGGCACCATTTGGACCTCTGAAGACAATGGGTACATTCACCTGAAAAAAAAATTGGTCAACATGTAATATTCATAGCATTGAAATATATTCACTTAAAATGTCTCAAGTTTGTTCGGAATGAAAATGAAAATGTTCACAATTAAGCTCAAAGGTTTTTGAACCACCATCATGCAGCTTTGATGATCAAACACGAAAGGGCACGAATCGTTATTGATGTTGTCTTTAAACCTCAACTGAAATTAATTTACATAAAAAATAAATGGCAACTACTCACATCTCCAGCTGACATGTAGTGTGTTTTAGCAGCAGAATTAATAATCTGGTCAATAGCTTGCATGGCAAAATTAAAGGTCATGAATTCACAGATTGGTCTCAGTCCAGCCTGACAGAGATAAAGGGAAAAAAAGGAGAACCATCAAGAAAGAAGATTGATGGAAACGCAGATAACTTAAGTTAAGCCCATCAACTTTGTTGTGTGCTTCATTTATTTATGTATTATCCATGAAACAAAAATAAACCAATTTAGTTAGATATCAGTACATCATCTCATACAGTACAACCAGGGAAAAGTTGATATAAAGCAAAAGAGTTTTAAAAAGGACACTAGAAGCAGGTATAGGCAGAGGCCCAACCAAGTTGTTTGCACTGGAGGGGGGGGGAGGCTAGTATGGTACGACATCCAGAGGAGGGGTGATCCCTTCCCTTTGAGAAAGTTTGTAAAATGGGAGGGGGAGGGGTGCTTGGATGCTAAATGGTGCTATATTTTGCAATCTTTGAAGCAATGTTGAAGAAATTGTAACTATTTAGGTTGCACTGCACATATATATGTTATATATTTATGTAATGTACACTGGTATGTGTTGTAAAATCCTGTTTGCCAGTAGGGGAAGGGGGGAGAGCCCCCTGTGTTTGTTCCCCTGTGTACAGGCTTATCAGCTTTTGTAATTCCTTTAAGAAAACCTACTCCATAGAGCATAAAATTGTCTACTTACTGATATAAGCAGAGTTGTAACAAGCAAAGTTCTTTAAGTTACATCAAGAAAGCACTAAGAAAGGCGAAGGCTGATGTCAGGTTCAGGGAGAAATGTAGTGGTAGGAGGGGGTGGAGGTATGGATGGCAAGCTTACCATGGCAGCACCGACTGCAATTCCTGCAAATCCCATTTCAGTGATTGGTGTATCAATAATCCTCTTATCTCCAAAAGTTTGATACAGGCCTTTTGTAACTTTATATGCACCATCGTATTGCGCAACCTCTTCTCCAAGGAGAAAGACTTTTGGGTCACGTTTTATTTCTTCCTCCATGGCAGAGTTGAGTGATTCTCGAACAGTCATCTGTAATGAAACCAAATTTACTTACAGTAGATGTTTCAACTATCTGACTAAATCAATCTTCATAATGCTCATCATACCCCTACTTAGGCCTATAGCCAGAATATTAAAGATTTCAACATAAATATGTCCCGAGTATATTGCTTTGATTACAGCCAGCAACATTTCGGGTTGCTGTATCGACACAACTCAAATTCTTTATATTATAAATGCTATGCCTTTCTCCAACCAGACTTCTACCGATTAAAGGTAGCCTAGGCCTAACCTCTTTAAGGGCTATCTCCTTTTAGTATAGTCAGTATTGCTAATTTCGGAACACTGCCAATTTCGGACACCCCTAAGAAATGCACGATTTCACCATGACAACCTACAGGAAGAGCCAAATTTCACCA
>JAIPMN010003416.1:1707-60600 GCA_020650975.1 Apostichopus californicus | reverse complement strand
ATATATATACATCGACACAGTGACATTCAACTATACGCATCTGAGTAATTCTCTCACTACGATTGCTATACTATAACATGTTGTAGCTTTAGCTACGTTATATCTGATTACGTGATGTCACTGGTCGGGACTTGAGTGAACCTACGCAAGGAAATATGAATAATTCATAACTCTTTCCTCACCCGGGAGCGAACTTGAGTTCTTTTGATTTTTTAAATAGTCAATATATTGTTAATTCAGCTAAAGTAATCCCATATTCTTAGCCTACAATGTTCCTTTCTAAGACAAGCTTCCGTGGCGCAATCGGTTAGCGCGTTCGGCTGTTAACCGAAAGGTTGGTGGTTCAAGCCCACCCGGGAGCGAGCATGAGTTCTTTTGATTTTTTTAAATAGTTCATTTATAGTTAGTTCAGCTAATTCAATTCAATATTCTTAGTCTAAAATGTTTCTTTATAAGGCCAGCTTCCGTGGCGCAATTGGTTAGCGCGTTCGGCTGTTAACCGAAAGGTTGGTGGTTCAAGCCCATCCGGGAGCGAGCGTGAGTTCTTTTGATTTTTTAAATAGTTCATTTATAGTTAATTCAGCTAATTCAATTCGATATTCTTAGTCTACAATATTCCTTTATGAGGCAAGCTTCCGTGGCGCAATTGGTTAGCGCGTTCGGCTGTTAACCGAAAGGTTGGTGGTTCAAGCCCACCCGGGAGCGAGCTTGAGTTCTTTTGATTTTTTTTAAATAGTTCATATATAAGTTAATTCAGCTAAATTAATTCCATAGTATTAGTCTACAATATTCCTTTCTAAGACAAGCTTCCGTGGCGCAATTGGTTAGCGCGTTCGGCTGTTAACCGAAAGGTTGGTGGTTCAAGCCCACCCGGGAGCGAGCATGATTTCTTTTGATTTTTTAAATAGTTCATTTATAGTTAATTCAGCTAATTCAATTCGATATTCTTAGTCTAAAATGTTTCTTTATAACGCAAGCTTCCGTGGCGCAATTGGTTAGCGCGTTCGGCTGTTAACCGAAAGGTTGGTGGTTCAAGCCCACCCGGGAGCGAACTTGAGTTCTTTTGATTCTTTAAATAGTCCATATATAGTTAATTCAGCTAAATTAATCCCTTATTTTTAGCCTAAAATGTTCCTTTCTAAGACAAGCTTCCTTGGCGCAATCGGTTAGCGCGTTCGGCTGTTAACCGAGAACTGGTTGACAGTGATCTATTCATCCGACAGGGTGGTATCTGCACAATCCGACTTACAATACGCCATTCATTTTCAATGTGGTTGTGAAAATATTGATAGTGCTGTATTAACTTGTAAAAAAAGCATCTGACCTTTTACGTACTTTAAGAAATAATACTCCTAAAGGTGAAATCTATTGGAAGAAAACTTATGCAGATCTAGCTATTGAAACTAATGTCTTTAAAACGACTAAGAGTAATACAGATGCTGAAAACGATTATAAAATAATGCATAATATTTGATGTACTAATGAGAAATTGTATAAATTCAAAATGATTAATATCTTCTGTGTACATTTTGCAGAAGTTAGATTGAAACAATACATCATTATCGTTGGACCTTAGGAACATTACTTGATTTGATCTGGGTCTTAATGCAAAAAATCAAGTTGGTCACTCTCCTTTTTGACTAGATATATATATTTATAGATCTGTAATATGGAAAAGCCGTAATGAAATAATTTATAATGGTGGTACTAACAATATTACAGCATATTTTCATAATTCTCTAAAGAAGACATTACGTCCTATTTATGAGGTTTACGTGAGCCATAACAATTTAGATCATGCATTTTGTTCAGCTTCTTGGAGAAGGTAATATTATACTTTTAGCTGGCAAAGATTATACCTGCCAGTACCATTTAGATGGAGGATAAATCAATATAATTTAGAACCGACTTACTGCAGCTGTATGATAAGTTTTAATTGTTTACTATTGCCTGTATACACATTTAAGTAGGACTATATCAGTAAGAATTAAGCCTAGTATTAATTCAATTAATTAATTCAAGAAATATTAAATGTAACGGTAGTACAGAATATCTTATTCATAGTGACATCAGAAACAGTCAATCTATGTTCATTAATCCTGTCTGTGAGGAAGAACTTACAACAGTTGATATTTCCAGCCTTATACAAAAAGACACACAAAAAAACAGCGGGATATGACGATTTTAAACCAGATATAATAAGAAATGTTATTCACTTTATCGCCAAACCATAGACTTATATTTGTAATTTATCTTTCACTTCTGGTACATTTCCAGATAAACTAAAGATTGCTAAAGTTATACCAATTTTCAAAACAGGTGAACAAGATGTATATAAAAATTACCGTCCTATTTCTTTATTATCATGTTTATCAAAAATTAATGAAAAGCCTTATGTACAAACGTATCTTTAATTTTCTAACCAAGTATGCAGTGCAATGAACAATATGGCTTCCGCCCAAAGCACTCTATACAGAATTTGCTTTGGCAAATGCTATTGAAAAATTATGTAGCCTACTAGTCTTGATAATAACATAATAAGTATTGGAGTGTTTCTTGATCTCTCCAAAGAATTTGATACTATTGACCATACCAGTTTGCTAAGTAAATTATCGTGTTATGGTGTAAGGAGAACAACCCTTGACTGGTTAAGCAACTATTTATCCAATAGATATCAATATCATATAAACACCCAAATTCCGAACAAGCTGTAACCCATTGTGGCGTTCCACAGGGCTCAATATTAGGACCACTGTTATTCATAATATATGTCAACGACATTTGCCAAGTGTCAAAAATTATACTATTTTGAAGTTGCTGATGATACCATTTTTTTCTTTGAGTTCGAAAGAGTACACATAATACATGATACTGTCTCTACTGAACTAACTCAATAAATTTGCTGATTGGTTTGCTGCTAATGAGTTATCACTTAATGCAGACACAACTAATTATATCGTATTTAATGGAAGAAGAACAACTAATTGGAATAATGATACTAATGGACGATAAAGTAATTAAACGAGTATCAACTACTTACTACTAAATATCTATGGGTTTATATTTATTGTAAACTTTCATGGAGTGACCATATTACAAACGTTTGTACCAGCGTTGCAAGAGATGTAGGTATTTTAGCAAAGCTTAAACATTTCTTCCCCCAAAATATACTCAGAATGCTTTATCAAACTTTAATAGCATCCACATCTATATTACTGCTTGATTATCTGGTGTGGTACAAGTATTTCACAATTATGTAGCCTAAATGAGTTATTTACTCCAACAATTTGTGTATATTGTAACAAACATTCACATTGTATTTATTAATTACTTTTTTCTTTAGGGAGTCTTCCACTTTGTTAAGCTTTATAAGCTTTATGGAAGACTTCCATCCACTTTGTACTTCTGTGGAAAAACAAATAAATAAATAAATAATAAATAAATAAATAAATTATATGTCAACTTTACTTCAACTTGTTGGTTCTTTGTGCCATTACATCTAGGGATACATATGGATTACAGTCAAATGGTGCATTCTATGACATATTAAGACTATATTAGATCTATATAATGGAAGCCCCCTAACCACCCCTCATCCCCTGGCCTACCTCACCATCCCCATGGTCCCGACGCCTGCGAATCTGCTTGATTCGACAGTCTGAACTCCCAAGAACAAGAATTGCATTCGCTTTATTTCACTTTTTATTTAGCCGATTTTGATACTAGAGTTTGTCATGGAATTTGTACTGAATTATGGCAACATGAGTATTTACGGAGTTGCAGTGTCGACGTGTTTTGGTTTGGGTATACCAAGTCACCAGACGAATTCAAGCAATTGGAGGGGGAAAAAATACAATTTCAGTATTTTCAGGATAATTGATGAGTTCTACTTGTGAATAAAAATGGTGCAAGTTCAATTTTAGCCTTTAATGTGTTCCGTGATCGATCGAGATAAGTGAGTGTGTAAACTAGGTATACTACATACTGTAGTGTAGGCCAATTGGTTACGCTACGCTATTACGACTAGCCTACTGTAGTAGCAGTCCTAGCCCTAGGACTCGAGTAGGACAACCTCAGGAGTCAGTGAAAGGTTTTGTGCCTAGGCTAAACAATAATAATATAGGCCTAGTAGTACCTAGGCCTAGTACCAACTCACAAAGGCTTGGCCATGTTAGTACCCTAATATTGAGTATGATGTTATTGTTTCGAAGTTAGTATGTTTTAACTAAGGACATTTAGACCATGTACATATACTGTAGCCTAGTGTAGGCCTAACATTTCAGGAGGCTACTGGTGATATCCAACTTTCCCAAGGGTCGTGCAATTAAATCACCTTAAACTCGCATTTTGGCAGTATTACCTGAAACTTGAAGTGTATTTCTGCAGTATCAACAAATAGTAGCATAGAAATTAGAATGCCATATTAAATGTATTTATGTATGCATATTGCCTATGCATTGGGGTCGTACTAATTAGCGTCAACAGGCCCATTTCACGACAACTCAAGACAACTCAAGACAACAAGTTTAAAATACCATCAAATACAATGGTTGTAATCAGAGTGTATCTGGAAACACGTTTAAAAAACTGACTGAATTCATCGTGCATACATATTTTTCACAGGAAGAAATGTTTTTTTCGTAAAAATAGTCAACTTTCTCCGTCCGTAGAATTGGACGACGTGATGCTATTGCGCTTGCGCAATGACATTGGACTGCACCATTACACTACAGGTTAGTGCAATTTTTAAGTCGAGAATGGTGCCCACACACTCCTGTCAATGTAAGAAACTCTTGATATTATGAATTCAGTCAGTTTTAAACGTGTTTCCAGATACACTCTGATTACAACCATTGTATTTGATGGTATTTTAAACTTGTTGTCTTGAGTTGTCTTGAGTTGTCGTGAAATGGGCCTGTTGACGCTAATTAGTATGACCGATGCATTGGGTTGATTCATATTTTGGAATACATGTCTATAAATGCTATATACTTTTGTGTGATATACGTTTTACTGGTAGTAGTTCAGAATACCAAGTGAATGAGTGTGCACATTTGATGTATACATGATTTCATATATTTTTCTCTCATCAGATTAATTACAGCACACTATTGTACATGTGAATGAGAAACGACGTAAATAGGGTTTTATAATGGGTGTGAATAGCAGTAGCCTGGCTGAACTCAATGCCAATGAATATCTGTTGCAATTGGTTGGAAAGGAGTCAATTCCTAGGACAGATGAGTTTTGGAAGAAACTTCTGTCATATTCCTTTGATATTCCACACACCACATCAGATGCAAGACTTCTTGAAGAGGCAACTGTTGAACTGTGCAAATCATTCGGTGAGTTATCTTATGTTATTCTATGATGATATCACAGTCGTAGTGATTACAAAGGCGAAGTTAACAGTCGACTGTAGTTTGCTTAGATCTATTGCAAACTATCTGAAAGCTTAAATATAGTCCATGGAAATAACATTGAGTTTCTTTTGATTAAATAGTCCGTGGAAAAAACATGGAGTATCTTTTGATTAATGACATTTGTATAAATCTTCATCTTCAATGGTGTTACTGTTGCAAAGGTAGATGCTCTCCTTTACAGCACTTGACATAATAACATTTAAAACATTGTTAATAGTGAAACAATATTCAAATTGTTATCAGAGTGGGACGTAATGACATATTTGCACAAACTGAATGAAGTTGATCTAAATGAGAAGGTCTTGCAGTCAAGGGGAAGGGGTGGGGTTGGTACTGGTTTGATAAATGCATTCTTTGCAATGATAGTGTACTATAGCATGGAGCTATCATCAGGTTTCAGTATGATATTTGAACCTAATATATTGTTCCTCAATCATTCTGATTCTCCTATAGCTGCTCAGAATCTCTTGACAGGAAACTTTTGTACATTGGTGGAAATATTTCTGGAGAGAGTGATTGCCTTGAAATCTTATGTGAAAACAGAAAAGTGAGTAAACATTACTTGCAAATCTTTAAGTCGTTGGTTCAAGTCCTCGATACTTTGCAGAGTAGTAAACTTTGTGAAGGATACTAATAAAATTACAACTTTTGTTGTACCTTCATAAAGAGAATGTTATTTCAGAATGTGTTTGTGTATTATGCATATTCATTTGCTTTCCTTTTTAGAACATTATTTCAAGTGTTACTGTCTATGGGTGAATAAGACAAAACTAGACTTTGAACACACTCTATGGGATAGACTTAATATCATGTTGGTCTAGCTTGCCTGGTATGTTGCTTTGGTATGAGTACTTACAGGGTGTGTCTCATGTATGCTTGTCAATGGAATGAATCCAGATTTTCTCTAGCATTTTAACTCTAGCATTTTTATGCTCATTCTTAGTGTTTGCTGTGGTTGTTTTACATAAGTGTAGGTTTGGTAATCCAGCCGTTTCTTTTATTTTTCTACAGCCACGTGTTAACATGGCAGACCTACAATGCCCTGTTTATCATCAGAAGAGTCTTGAAATATTTCCTGGAAAACTTGTCGGAGGGTCGTATCTTACAGCAGCTCTCGGTCTTGTCCGACGCCAACAACGATGTCCCAGTAGCCAATCAGCTGGCTTCATCTGAGAACCAAGAACCCTTGAAAGAAAATCTCATCCAGAAACTGATCCATTCTCTGATTAAGATGTTGGTGGAAGTACCAGTCTTGTAAGTTATCAACTTCATCAAGCTGTTTATCAAACAATGGGTTACTGTTATCAGTAATGCGATCTGCATTATTAAGGGCAATCTTTACCTCATGTGTGCATTATTCATTCTTTGTCACTCATTGCAAAACAAATATGTTTTCATTCACTGGGTTACATTAAGATTGATAAATGTTTTTCAAACGATGTTTGATATATATTTTTATGTGTGAATATTTTATTATATTCCATCAAATGCTTCCATCATGCTTGGAAGTCATGCTACAGACGTATTCCTTGCTTGGTAACGTTTTCAATTAACATGCCTTATGCATTGCATATTGCATTGTGTATTTTCATTTTCCTTTGTACAGAACCTCAAATATTTCACATCTGATATGAATTTGCAACTTTTCTAATCTTTACAAACTTTTTGAAAACAAACAGAACAAATATAAAGTGCATTGAAGGTTTGATTCAGCAACCCTGGAAGAAAGATTTCTCAAAATTTCACAATTTATTTATGATTTTCAATTTCAGGAATTTCACGTATATTATTCATCTGGAGGCAATCAACACTCTACTAATTCTGCTATCACAACAGCTGTACATACCTCGGATACACAATAAGAGTATCCTACTGCAGTACTTCATGAAGGGAACCTGGTAGGTAGATTAAAATAAAACATAGATGGTTGCATTTTAATTATGTCACATGGGAGAGAAGCTAGGAGAGAAGAAACTGCTCATTTAGATCATTGTCTGAGAGAGACAGACCTGTTAACAGATAGATTATCACATGAACTTAAACTAAAACATAAAATAAAATACAATCTGTGTATCTGATATCAGTGAACTGAAGAGACAGACCTGTTAACAGATAGATTATCACATAAACTGAAACATAAAATAAAACACATACCATACAATCTGTGCATATTATATATGTAAACTGAAGAGACAGACCTGTTAACAGATAGATTATCACATAAACTAAAACATCAAATAAAATACAAAACATACAATCTATGTTTAAAATATATGTATACAAAAGAACAAACAAACTTGGTTCAATGGGAGAAAACTTTCTTTTTTATTTAAGAGGAAGATTTAAACATTTAACCTAATGAACTGCACTGTAATGGTATTATGGCTTTTTCTAATTTTATGTGTATCTACAGTACCTCTCTGCAAATGTTGACCTTACATGTATGAAAGTAAAAACAATAATTATATTTCATGCCCATAGCTCTGAAGATGCTCACATCCTTATTAAGATGCTACTGGACAATTTCATCAAACATGAAGAATGTCCTCCGGAATTACTGGGAAAACCAGAGGAATCAGTCGGTTTGCTGTATGGACTAGGAGCAGCAGTAGCAGGTCAGAAGCAAAACCTCAGACATGTTGATGATTACTTCATTTCATTTTAAAATTAAAAACAATAAAGTGAAAAATGGAATATGTTATTGTTACTATATGTAATATGTTTTCAAAGTGGTAATGTAAAAGAGAGACAAAAACTAACACAATTTCTTTCATTTCACATAGTGGGCAGACTGTCCACCCTATGCTGACCTAAACTGAAGTATCCTGCAAATGAGATAATATATGTTTCTTTGCTTTTGACAAATTTGTCAATAATAAACTCTCTGTGACATCAAAGATGCTTGTAGTGGTTACTGTTTCTTTGAAACTATTCTACTGTACGTTTAACTGGGAAGTAGAAATAAGAACTGACAATCCATGGATCATGCATGCTAGAGAACTTTTATTATCACTTTTATATTCTTGTATGTCTGTATTTTTTTTTTGTGTGTAAAAGTAAGTTGGCCTGACATTTCGATCCTAGCAGGATCTTCTTCAAAGGCTGAATGACAGGTAACAGAAGGGACAAAAACACGCACAGAATACAGACAGGTTAATGAGCATGGTGAACACAAAGAGATAGATGTAAGGGGATTAGTAGACAAGGGATGAAGAGAAGAAAGAAAGAAACCAACAGGGGAAGAGGAGAGGTAGGAGATAAACAGTGGAGGGACAAAGAGAGGATTAAGTGAAGGGGGTAGGGTTTTTTTTTTAATCACTTTAATATTCTTGTATGTCTGTGTTTATGTCTTCATCACTTTTATATTCTTGTCTGTCTGTATATTTTTTTTTATCACTTTAATATTCCTGTATGTCTGTATTCTCTACTTCAGCGGGCCTCTGGGCGGTCCTCACGTTAGGCTACGGAGCCAGAGGAGATGCCGAGGGCATCAAAGAAGACACTGCTATCTTAGCCAATCAGAGTTTGCTACTAGTGTTGGTACTTACTCATCACTTCACGCAGGAAAAAGGACTTCGCAATCCCTACAGAAAAGCACTCAGCACCTTTGCCAATTCTCAAGGTGAATCTTGTCTTATGCTCTAATGATGTTTCTCTTTGTTGTCCTCTACATTGGCTGAGAATCTCTTCATTCTTGTGGTTTCTTTTGTTTTTAATTCTTTTGAAATGTTTAGAATTGTATAGAAATGAATGTCTTAAATTCAGCTTATTCTATTCCATTATCAAACTAATATATTCCTAGTTAATGCATTTCCCATCAAATCCACAGTTTTTTTTTAACTGTACTTCTTGTACTTCTTGTTTCCTGTGAATTTTATAATAAATTTTTGTTGTCTATAAATGTTGTCATTAGCTTATAAATTAAGCTCATCTCATAATGACAGTGAAATTTGTGACAAAGATGTAAGTTAGGTTAGAACCAGATGCATTTCTTGTATCTAGTTCTGTTGTACCTAGTGTGTTTATCTCTTTTCACTACATTCTAGAGGAATTTAGCAAATACTGAATTTATCACAATAAGTTGAGAGTGTATATTGTGGTCTTGAATTTATGTGATCGTATATGTAAACTCATTAAGTATACCAAGTATTTAGTGAATGATACAGAGATAAAGAAGATCATTTAAACAGAAAAAAAGTATATGATTTGATTAAAACTAAGATGGATGACTTGTCATTCTCTTCCCTGACTAGATGGAGGATTACCATCACACATGACAGGACAACCACCACCACCCTTTAAGATCAACTTTACAAATCTGTACGAGGCTTTCTGCAATCACCTCAGCGATGACCAATCTACACTGTTACTCTATTCATTATTGCATCAAAACATCAACTTTAGGACATTCATCTTGGCCAGAACTAACATAGATCTTCTGGTAAGGATGATTTAGATTAATATAAGGTGTCCTGAATTATAGTTTTCAGGAATATAGTTTCAGATATATTTGCTGGAAGAACAATTGAATGGAAAACCTCTGATTATTCTTTGCTTCAAACATTTCTTTTCAATTTGCTGGTCAGTGTTTCACTGCTGATTACTATGTAATGTGTAAAAGATTAGTTATAAACTATCTTTTCTTTATAATTTCAGGATAAAGAATAAAGTTTTAAACTATATTGTCTTTTCTTTATACTGTCAGGGTAAAGAATAATTTCCCTTTTGAAATTAAAAGAAACCATTTAAAAACTATCAGAGTTTATTTTGTGGCTGAGAAGAAAATGTTTACAAGTACTTTCTATCACAGAATGTTTGGAAATCAAACATTTACTTTTTGGGGAGGTTCTTTTGATTTCAAAGTTAAAATCATTATAATAAATTGTATAAGATTATAACTTTTTAACCCGTTTCTTACAGATTATCCCGTTACTAAGAATATTGTACGATGCCCAGGAAAAGAATTCACACCACATTTATATGGCACTTATTGTGCTCCTTATCTTGAGTGAAGACGATACATTCAACAAGTGTGTTCACGAACTGGTAAGTTAAGAATCCGACAGCTTTGTACATCTTGTCTGTTTGAAAGGTTACGTTGTAAAAAGTCAAACGTGTGAGGAATTTGAGCTTGAATAAAGGCATACATAAATCATTTTGTGACATGGTACTATGCATATCCAACATGATAGACAAAAGAATGTGTTAAAATTTTCTCACAAATGAGACACTTGATATAGAGTTAAAGAATCTACCCTTCATTATAAAAGATGTAGCAGAGAACCTTCATGTCATTGCAAAGTCTGTGAACTGTAACCCTAAATCAAAGGGTTTAAGAAATTAATCTTGTGAAGGCTTTCAACTTTAAGTAATTGTGAATTGGTTACTACATTTTGCTATGTGTAATCTACAGATGCATGTAGTGAGATTGAAATCAGGATTTTGTGTCAGTTGTACTTTGTCATTGATTTTGGTATGATGTGGCTCTCTTAATGAAATGACATTGTAGCTGTAAAACCTAATCTATGGCCAGAGTGAAGCAGTTTTTACCACCCAGTGTTGTAGTGTAAAGCTTGTAGTGACATTTATGGCAAAGAAGTGACTGTACCTTGTGAACATTGTAAACACATTAAGTATATTTTTACTTCGTGGTATACCAGTTAATACAAATCACATCATTCCGTTGTTGTTTTGTTTTTGTAGATGCTGAAACATGTCACGTGGTACACAGAACGTGCTATTAGTGAAATAACCTTAGGTGGTCTGATTGTCCTGGTTGTAATCAGGACGATACAGTTTAATATGACCAGAATGAGGGTAAGTTATAGTCCATACTGTCATCGGAGATGTCATATTAATAGT
The DNA here is from genome assembly GCA_020650975.1 of Apostichopus californicus. Classification (NCBI taxonomy): domain Eukaryota; kingdom Metazoa; phylum Echinodermata; class Holothuroidea; order Aspidochirotida; family Stichopodidae; genus Apostichopus; species Apostichopus californicus. Next base: position 49,315 of record JAIPMN010003416.1, on the reverse strand, counting down.
TTGGATGTCTCTGTGATCATGTAATCCAATATATATTTATATATATATTATACGTGAATATGAAAGTCTCATACATTGTAGTCTCTCCTATAGCTGCATTGACCCATGTATATAGTATCTCATTGCCTTTCTTTCATACCTAGAATATTAGCATTTCTGATCTAGGTATACTCTAGGTATTCAAACTGAGGGTCCTCTGCCTCTTTAGGGTCGATAAGAAGTTTTGCAGGTTTGCCGAAAATTTGGGAGAAAAAAAAACCCATTGCTGATAATATTAGAAAAAGTGCAAAAATCTTGACACATAGATTACTTCAAAAGTTGCAAAAAATGACCAGATTTTGTAACTAGGCACCATTATATCATATAAAAGTTTCTCAAATTTAAGGGGAAACCTCTTCCACGTAGGCCACATTCCTGGGATACAACATTCTCCACTGCAGGGTCACTAAGATGATGGAGGTGACAAGTGGGGTCACCAAGCAATAAAAGGTTTGAATACCAGGGCTCAGGTAGATCACCTTAAAACCAGTGTGTCTTACTTACATGTCATACCTCTCATGTTTCTGTTTGTTTTTTTGTTTTGTTTTGTTGTGGGTAGCTTTAAAGCATTTGACCTAACATGCTGGGTGTTTAAATTACGTTGTCCATTCACTTTGAATTATGGGTACATATAATTTCTCCACATCTTAAAGTGGTATTGGAATGCAGTCTAAACTGATAGTAGGTCTTTGTAATGGTCAGACTGAAAGTTGTCCCTAAATTTCTCTCTCAAGCAGCCGGTTGTGTTTGCAGTGCAATTCTTACCAGATCAAGAATTTGTTTTCACAATCGTTTCCAGTCGGTTTTGTCAACAACTTGCAACTTTGTTAAATATGTCAAGAAATTAGTTAAAGTGCATGTATCTCCCAAATTGTCTCATCTTCGGACCTGTTTTGGTAACGTGAAGTCTGCCAATTTTGTTTGCAATGTATTGTGGTATGAACAATGCAGAAGAGTGTCAGTCTGTATGCAAATCATGGATCAGACTCGTGAATATTCATTGATATAAGCTTGTTTCCTTTCTCAGGATAAATATCTTCACACCAATTGCCTTGCTGCTCTCGCCAACATGTCCTCCCAGTTTCATTCTCTCCATCCGTACGTCTCACAAAGAATTGTCAGGTAGGTATCACCAGCAGTGGACTGTGTAAATTTGTTTCATGACATGACACAAATATAACCACATATGATATGCTTTTGGTCAAATATTTGTCAATTCCTGCAACAACAAAAAAATCTAAGTCATATATCTATAATGTGAACTTTGTTATTCTGGGCATATTTCTGTTGTAGGTGTGGTTCTGTTAAAAACTAATGATATGTACATAATGTTCAGTTAATGTGTTACCCATGAACTTGTACACATTAGAACACTAAGTGTAGTCTGGTGAAGTACGTATGGTGATGTGTAAGATTTGTACAACCTGTATGTATTAAAGTGGGCATTGGGTTTTATCCAGCTTATTACTTTACACCAACAAGATATAAATCATAGACACCTTAGGATACATTATAGAAGTTAACTACATGCACATATGTTTGTACGTGGCCTTACCTTAAGAATCCTGTGGCATTGAATATTCTTTGAAGTCTTGATATTTATTTGGTTGTTATTTGTGTGAATACCTTCAAACATCAGTTCTATCAAGAGTCAACCAGATGATTTATTGAAAGAAAAACTTCTCATAGCCACTCTTTGTTTCTCCCACTGTTTGTTTCTTGTTGGTTTCTTCATCAAAAGCTAATTCGTATCGTCATACTGGGTGTTTGTCTGAACACTTACTTTTCTAAGGGAAATATGAGGACAATTAAAACTTCTGTTTTTTTTGCCATATGTTATGTTTCATCTTTTCATAATATAGAGTTTGCAATAGAAATAATTTTTTAGAACAAGTCATAGAAAACATTGACATTTATATGCAAGATTGATTGAATAGACTACAATGTACAAACACTTTCACAATACCCAATTAGTTTGTGTTCTGCTGAATTATATATTTTATTCCCCTTGTATTTTGTTATTTTAATGTGCAGCTTGTTTGAACTTCTGATCAAGAAACACGACAAAATTGTAGCGCAACTTCGACCAATCGCAGCAGCTCAGCGAGAAGGAACATTATCACAGGACCAGGAATTGGAACAGCAAGATTTGGTAGGTTTGAAAATGTAGTCATCGAAAGTTTATCATAAAGTTGCCAAGTTTTCTGTTTTGATCTTATATTCAGTTATGTGACCAGATAATTGGAAACCAGATGCTATCTCATCAATAAATGAGAGCTGAGGTGATCGTAAATACCTTAGCTACCTCTAATAAATTACGTTATACATTCTGCTGATGACAGATCTGGTCTCAAAGTTACTTCCTCTGTTTATCTGTGAAGATATGTCAGTGATAGAACCCCTAAATATTGGTTCTGTGAGATTATCATGGTTGATTCTTTAGCATTAAGTGGGATTTGAGAGGGGGGAGAGAGTTGGAACTCTCCAATATTTAATTTTGATATTTGTTTTTGAATATGTTACCCATGTGGAATTGAAACATTATATAACAAAGTTACATCATAACTTGTTATTATAGCATAGTGTAGAGTATATATACTATATAGAGATATATGATATTAAGAGTTTAGATTGAATATTGGTGCATGATGGGATATGACATGACATGACACATGTGACATACGTGACGTGAAGTGACGTGACCTGAAATTATATGATATGGCGTGATATGATATGACATTACATGATATGACATGACATTACATGACATGATATGACATGATATGATTTGACACATGTGACATGATATTAAATGACATGATATGACATGATATGATTTGACACATGTGATATGATATGACATGATATGATTTGACACATGTTATATGATATGACATGATATGACATGATATGATTTGACACATGTGATATGACATGATATGACATGATATGACATAACATGATATGACATGATATGATATGATATGACATAACATGACATGCTTTGACATGATATGATATGACATAACATGATATGATATGACATGATATGATATGACATGACATGACATGATATGATATGACATGATATGATTTGACACATGCGACATGATATTAAATGACATGATATGACATGATATGATATGACATAACATGCTTTGACATGATATGATATGACATAACATGATATGACATGAGATGACGTGACGCGACGCGACACGACACGACACAACATGATATTAAATGATATGATTTGACACAAGTGACATGATATATGACACAAGTGACATGATATTATATGACATGACATGACATCATCATTATTTTAGTATTCTTCAGTTATATACTAAAATAGCTGTACATGATATTTAGAGTTTACATCTGGAGTTAACTAAACTCCAAGATGGAGAAGCATTATAATTTACTGGACTGCCTTCTTCTTCATTCGTTTCTCTCAGCTTTCAGACTTAGCTGTGTTAGAGGAGGTGGTAAGGATGGTGCTGGAGATCATTAATTCCTGCCTCTCAAATACTCTGGCTCACAATCCTCACTTTGTCTACACCTTACTCTACAAACAAGAACTGTTTGCTGGATTCAAAACTCATCCAAAGTTTCAAGATATTATACAGAACATAGATACAGTAAGTGAAGTGTATTCCCTACAATGAGTGATTCTTGAAGGGATTGTCAATGTGCTGATTGGTTACTGTGTGTAACTGTTATCGGGGAATGTAGGTAACATCTATATATATGATCAACTTACTTTAACATGGAGGTGCAGCAGTCACTAATGTCAGGATAGGGCAGGTGGAAGGGGTAACTCATCTGGGAATGTAAGTTGTAGATAGTTATAACATCGAAGGTGATTGAAGTTCCTTGGGGGGGGGGGGTGGGCTGTATTCTTGAAGGTTCTGTCAATGTGGTGATTGGTTACTGCATGTAACTGTTATCTGGGAATATAGGTAACATCTATATATGATCAATTTGCTTTAACATGGAGGTGCAGTGATCAGGAAAGGGCAGGTGGATGGGGTACCTCATCTGAGAATGTAAGTTGTAGATATGATTGTTGTAACATCAAGGGTGATTGAAGTTGTGGGGGGGGGGGTGGCTGTATGGGATGTGGGAAAGGATTTTTATCTGGAACTCTGGAGAGAGTTTGTGCTGAATTTTGCATTCCTGTGTAACACAAGTCTTGTGTGAGATGTTCCTTGTTTGAGTTTTATCTGTTTTTGCTTTCAGGTACTTACTTACTTTTCCAATCGCTTTGATCAACATCATGGAGACAACATGACAGATGGTCAGGTCCTGGATTTAATCAAACAAAGCATGCTACAATGGCCCAGGGACAGATTAAGGGTGAGTCCATGCCTCATGTTTGATATAGTGATGTAACCTATAGGGTGAGGTATGCTACAATGGCCCAGGGACAGGTTAAGGGTGAGTCCCTACCTCATGTTTTGTTACAGTGATGTAATCAATAGGGTGAGGTATACTACAATTGCCAAGGGATCTTAAACACTTAAATCCTTTTATTTCTATTCACACCAGAAATTCCCGGAACTGAAGTTTAAGTACGTAGAAGAGGAGCAACCGGAAGAGTTTTTCATCCCTTACGTATGGACTCTCTGCTACCACTCGTCTAGCCTCTACTGGGATCCAGATAGAGTAGAGTTATTTTCCCTGAGCTCCTAATATTTAGAGTTCTTCATCCCTTACGTATGGACATCAATGGACTCTCTGCTACCACTCGTCTAGCCTCTTCTGGGATCCAGATAGAGTAGAGTTATTTTCCTTGAGCTCCTCCTAATATTTAGAGACAGATAAATACAAAGAGAGAGAGAGACAGGGAGAGGTGTTCGGACTTGCTCCAAGTTACTTAAAAGCAGTAGTTACCATGTCAGGAAGCTATAATTAACTGATCACCAACTGTGTGATCAAGGATCAAGGAAAGACAGAAGTCATACCATTCTGACAGAGGTTGTAAGAGGGGTGGAAGGGATTAGCCTCAGAGACGTTAATTCAGGATGACCAGGAGACCATATTGTCCAGCATTTATCTACGCAGTAGTAGGTTTTCTCTCTGAAATAAATACCGAACAATATTCAGATATGAAAATATCCGTCTAGGTGTTATATTTAGAAGACTTTTTTTGTGGTTATATTTTGTTAGCTGAGAGAATGCAACAACGAATAATTGATGAAATAGCAGGTTAAATCTTACAATGGTACTGTCTGCAGGTACAGACGAGATGGCTAGATTCTCCTTTGATGATGTCAGAGTCTGGGCCTTGGTAATGAATCTGCTAGAATAAACTCAGCTTTTGCTTCGATTTTGTTCAAATTTTTATGCCACTCAAGAACGCAGTGCTAAAACTCTGATAACAATCCAGATCATTTACTGAAGAAAAACTAAAAACTAAAAAATGTAGAGTAGTTGAGATTTGATTTTCACACGATATTACAACTGGTATGAGAAAGTGTCCTGGTGACCCAAACTTGTAAAATTGACTAGATTTATTTCAGTTCTTGCTATTAAAAGTTCGGTTAGTGAAACTTAAAGGATGAGGTCTTGGTTTCTTTTTAAATTGATATTCTTATTTTTCAGTCATCCTTGGTGAGTTTGGAATAATTAGAGTAATCGGCGACCATAACCAAAAATGCCGCCTTTTAAACATCATGCTTGTTATCGTTTATACATTTACATATCAGGTTGCTTTAGTAATGGTTGCTAACAGTTTCTCTTTCGTCCTCTCTCAGGCAATATTATTTATAATGATGACACTTAGAAACTTTTGGAACTTAATGCTGTCCTACCTGATAGTAGAGATATTTCTAAGGGTAGGATCCTCCGTATGAAAGTATGGTGAGATTCAAAAGTAGAAAAAGTACCAAAGGTAAAAGAATCCTCGCCAATAGTTTCGGTTTCATTTGTAGGCTTTAGACCTTGTGTGATCATGTTGTTAGCATTGTTAGCTACATGTGTATACAATGTCATATTAACAAAATCTCTCTTTCAAAATTTGACAAAATTTCATCAAGAACTTCTCTTTATATTTTAACATAGTAGCTGAAATGATTTGCTTGTCTTTGGCATTTTTATTTTAGCATCTCAAGAGAATGACTGTCTTTAAGGGTTTATTTCATTCAGTTAACCTTGAGACAACATGTTGGTTAGTTTGACATAGTCAATAATTGATATTAGTCAGTCAGTTATTTCAAAGCAGTTATTTCTCTTAGTAAATTTACGAATTTTAAGTTATATTATCACCCTCCTCCTCAACCCAATAAGCTTTGATGAAATGTAAGACATATTACTGTCTCCCCTCCAAGAATTATAATTAACTAAAGTATGCAGCATAAATACCAAACTTATGATTGGTTGTATGCTTTGGCTGGTTGCCAGAAATAATACAGCTTTAAGTTTGTTGCAACTTCAAGAGTAATGGTATGGTTTTGTGGGTCGTGTGTTGGTAGAAATTTGTTTTGTTTTGCTATGAATGATCCAAGAAGTAATACTGTCACTGCCACCGAGAATTTAAAATAAGACTGAAGATATTAAATTTAATATTTCACTTGAGACTTCTTGTGATCAGGTGAAGAGTTTTACTTGGAGCATTAGTTTGCATACAGCTATCCAGCTCTAAACAGAAATCAGGTCCATTGTAGTAGCTATTTCATTGCTGGCAATTTAAGCAGTCCGAGTACCTTGAATATCATGTTACACAAGATCTTGGCTTTTGTTCTTTGATACAATCAGGAGGAATAGTTTAATGTTTCACTGTTTACCAACCTTCTTCCATTTAGGGTTAAACATGAAGTTCATTTTATATAAAGCTCAGATTTGGTTTAGATCTATTGACATGACTTTATCGTAAAGGAAGGCAAGAGTCCTAACAATTTATTACTTTAATGATTGTAAATAATTAATAGACTTTTGCTATTTTTTTTTTTTTTTTTGAACGAGTCATGTATGAACCTGAACAACGTTGTAAAGTGTCTTGAAGATGTCAAGACTGTTTGGAAAGTCCTTATTACAGACTAAAGTTTCTTTCTCTCAGTTTACAAAAGGATGGGGAAAATATTGTTATGTATATTGTAAACCATAATTTTATTGTCAAATGTACATAAATGTCTAGAAAATTTTGTATAACAAGTGCAATGACAAAAGTGTTTCATGTCAAGTTAGCTTCTTTTTTCTGTCTGCTGCGTCATATTTCTTCATATTTTACAATTTATATTTTACAAATTTAAAAAAAAAAATGCAAGGAAAACTTGTTGGTTCCTTGCTGTAGCAAAGGAACCTATGTAGTCAGGTTGGCTTGGGTAAACTGTAACTCAACAAAGGAAAGTTGGACTAAACCAAAGGTCAGTTAGAGGCCAAAACCTAAAGTATTAAAAAAAACAATAACTCCCATGGACAGGGTCCGACATGGTTAATATTTTGGGAGTAGTTGTGAATGGGGTAAGGAACATTTCCAAACATAACGGTCATGTGATCCAAGGTCAACAAAGGTCAATGAGGAGTCAAAAACTAGTATTTTTGGTTCTCAAGTTAAGAGGGGCCAAAGGTTGGTTTTGATACCTTATTAGCAATAACATTGTGTGTGTACATTAGAGCACATAACACATTTAGGATAGATTTCACATCATCCAGGGGAACATTCTTGAAAAAACCATCAGGTCATCCAAGGTTGCTTATGTGCGAAAAACTGGCAACTAATGCTAATTTTTGCAACAACTTCTAGTCACAAAGTCTGACATGGCTGATATATTGGGAGAAGTTGTGAATGAAATTGGGGCACGTTTCCAAAATATCTGTTATGTGATCCAAGGTCAGCAAAGGTCAATTATGGGTCAAAATATTTTTGTTTTTTTGTAATAACTTGTGAAACTCCCACTGACAGGGTCCTACATGGTTGATATTTTGGGACTAGTTGTGAATGGGGTAAGGGATCGATTCCAAACATAAGGGTAATGTGATCCAAGGTCAACAAAGGTCAATAAGGGGTCACAAATTAGTATTTTTGCAATACCTTGAGAACAAAATATCCATCAAAGTTGGGAGTTGCGCTATTGTAATCCAATAGTTGACCTGCATTTGGGTGACCTTTGACCTCCAGTGACCTAAATTAGTTTCTTTCAAGTTGATTATTTGAATTTTTCGTGGCCATATTCTGATCTAAATTTGCCATAAGTTGACTCCTCTGCAACCTTTGTGTGCGAAGTTATTAGAGATCAAGGTTTCATATGGTTTTGTTAAAATTATGACTAAGTACAGTTAGGATGATTCTGTGAATTCTGTAAGAAAGCCAACTCTTGCTCATATCAGTCACCTGGTCCTCAACAGGTTCTCAATAGGACCAACGGTTGATTTGTGACATATTTGGCAATAATATTGTGTGTGTACATCGGACCACATAACAATTTTAGGACAGTGCTGCTCCCTTGTAAATATTCCTTACAAGCAAGGAACCATAGTGCCCTTGTTTATTTGAAGTTCCACTGGTATTGGACCTTTGGACACATATTGACTCGCTAGTGGGAATTCATTGGGGCTTTGGACATTTACAGGTTGTTGGTGGACAGTTACTGCGTTACCAGTGGGACTTTTTTTCAAGCTTTTGAGTTAGATTGCTAGTGTAGGGTGACCAGATGGCCCCAATTTTGGGACTGTGGGTGTAGTGTAGGTGACCAGATGGCCCCAATTTTTGGGGCAGTCCCTGGATTTCATATACTGCCCCTGGATTTAACATGTCTCCAGATTTTATGTATTCTTGAGAATATCCCTGACCATGAATAAATTTCAGGTTTGACCTGTTTGGCCTTGTGTTCAGAGAAGCAACTTCACTTCTAAGCTTGAATTGGTTACTTACCTTCATGACTCACAGATAACACCCTTGATGTGAAGATGGAATGGGGTTGGGGATTGAAGGTCAAAATCAACATCTTGTCCCTGGATTTACTGGAAAAGATGTGTTCACTTTATGCTAGTTGTTGGACTTTTATAATAGTTGGACTTTTATAATATGGCTTTTTTCTGCTTTGGAGACTTCTTGTTCTGGTATTAAGTGACAGCAATAGTTGTAAGATAATATGCGTTCTTAAAATACTTGACAAATCGACAGATTCCTTCCTGATGTATTCGCTGAGATAGTTTGAAGTATCTCTTCGTTCTAAGTGAAGTTGAGGAGCTGCAATTCTGCACTGTACAAACCACTATCAAGATCACATCATTGGTGGAAGAGACTTGATGCTGAGAATGGCTCCGGTAAGGTAAATACAGGTTAGAATTTACTTGTTAGTATCTGGTTGGAGGACTTTTTAATGTAATGAGAGAAGAAGCGAGAATGATTTTGACTTTCATTTATTTTTGCAACGTTTCTGTTTATTCTGATTTGTACAAGTGACAGCACATTTAGTCACACATACACATCTACCTAAGAAACAAGTACATTATGCCACAGCAAGGATAGCAATATTTACAGTTAATGTTTTCATACATGTAGATTTTATTCACAGACTGAAGGAGGAAAAAAAAAAAATTTAAAAACCATTTACTCACAAAGACACAATAAGTTGTTAAACATTAAACAGTTTGGGAGGGGGTTTTAATACTGAAAACCATTTCCATGCATAAGAAACAGACGACAAAGATTGTCAGGACTGCAAAGAATGGCAGTAACTAAAAATGTAAAAAACATCATTGTAAGTTTTTAACTCTTCAATTATCAATTATGTTAAGTAGTTACCAATTTCCCAATATTTGTCGCTACCAAGGAAATGATTATCCCTGAATATTATAAGTTAATCATTTGGTAATAAATTATACAGGCTTCCAGTTTCTTAGCAATTATATCCCCTTAAATAGTGATCCATGGTGTTAGCAATAAACATTAAATTACTACTATTGCCATCCACAGGTGGTAATTTTCAAATTTGAATATTACTCTAGCATTTCACCTAATAACTTACAGCAATCATTAAACCCCTTCCTAACCTAATACAATAGCTGAAAATGTACTAGCACCGCTCAGTGTTGGAAATGCAATGCAAGGTATGAAACCATTGAAATAAACATTAACAGCTAGCTTCAGAATCACATCTTAACTGTATGACATTGGCATGATTTAGAGGTGGGAAAGAAACCAAGAGTTTGTTAATTCCAGACTGAATTGAAGTCAAGTATAAAACGCTCACTTCGAGATTGCTACGTAGATAGAGAATCTTACACAATTTATTTGAAAAACGTAGGATGTTTGGGATTGATTCATAATTTTCATGGACAAGTTATATTTCTGCTCAATGTCATACAACAAAACAACAAACTTGTCTTTTATTTTTCTTCAAGAGTTGTTATTTGTCATAGAAGGTTGAGCAAACACACTCAATATTTGATTTCTTTTCATAGGATGTACTCTGATTTTTCACTTTGTTATCTAATTGACATGTAGCATATGTATTCTACACTGACACTGTAACATGTGTATATCCCTCTCAAACATTGCATATCCTTCTCAATCTTTGGCATATCCCTCTAAATGTGACTCTTGAAACTATAAAAACCCTGAACGCTGCCTCAACAATGTAAAACTTTTAAGAAACGTAAAATGCATAGTGGTTGCATAACTATTTAACCACATGAGAAGAGACATTGCCATTACACCTGGTTATTAGTTCAACTAGAAATCCAGGTATTAACATTTTTTTTGCTTCCACACTGCTGTGGGAGACCAACAATATTTTCATCTTCATAATACCAATATGATAAAACACACTGTACATATCACAAATCAACATAGGTAGGTACTGCCCCCCCTCCCACCCCCGCCTCCTTATTTCCAAAACTTTGACCGAGGTCAAATGAATGTTAAAAGCACTGTTACCTATCTACGATGTGTTTAATAATCTCACTGTATGAAAGGGCACAGGTAAATAAGATGGAAGCATTCTCTACTTTCCAACAACCGTCCCAGAATCAGTCTCAAATTTTGGAGAAAATGCTTCTAGATAGTATTTACTCTCAAGTTATACAGTAGCAAAATATATGGTGTACATTACAATTAATTGAAAAGGACACTAAAACTGGTTCAATCCAGTTATCTTACATATGGCAAGATGACTGAAGCACATTGTTGTATCTGTTGACAAAACACATCGGCAGGTTAGACTCCATAGCTATATACGGTGGTGGTTAACACAAGGTTACATCTTAATATAGAAAACAGTCGTATAAACCACAGAAATTGATTTTCCTTTTCCTCATTAAAAGGATATTAGATATTATCCCTCAAAAATTTACAGCCATGCATGCCTGAACGATGGTTGGTTTATAGTTTTATCATTTGGTGGTTACATCTCAACTATTAAAAGGTGACATCAGAAAAATGCTACATGGATATGGAAAGAGTAAATCACATTTAATCTCACACATGAATAATTTTGGATTTTTTTGTTTCCTCATTGGTATAGCTAAGACTTGTATTTTCTGTCAGCATTCATGGTGAGATATTGTATGCTGTGACTGTGGACCACACAAGTGTTCTTAGTACTGGTATTTGTAAATGGTTTACAGTCTGTTTGATGATGATGACTTCCAGCCTTATCTTTCAAAGGAATTAGATTGTAGGAGATGCAATAACATACTAACTACTCTTAAAATGTCTTGTATGTTAAAAGTAAACACTCAACTAATAAATGAATATTCATGAATATGATGGATAACACACTTAAGTATTGCGGTTGGGATGTTTTGTAAGGATAAATGCAAAAGAAAATGAATTTCATAAAAATAATAAAAATCATTTTCTTCCCATATATCCTTCACAAACAAGAATATTTCCAATGGATAATTGCTAGATGGGATGTGGATAATTGCCTGGGTGACACTGAAATTTGAAATTATCACTTTAAAGTTTTTCATCACATCTATGAAGCATGCTTTCAATAATCCACGCTTTAGGACAAGTAATTTTTAGGCTATCAGATATATGTCGACTGCAATATGTCAATGAGCAAGTAAAATTTTTGAAATGGTCTTATATATCATCACTAAAACAGGCACAAAGTACGCACACACTCCTACCAAATCATCCCATCCCAGTTGAAAGTAAGTCCCCAAAATTATGCGTAAAAAATGTTAAGGCAAGTTTCCGAAAGATTTAGATAAATATTAAAATGCATGAGAGAGTAAATACAAGAATAGTCAAGTAGAGACATTGTTAAAATTTCTACGTAGAAAGCCGTCCACTCTCCGGCAGAGAGTGGAAATATGATGATGAACAGTGACACCAAATGAGCTAAAACTACAGGATAAAGCCACAGGATTACTAAAGACTTTTAGACTTATAAAAGACGTTTAGAAGTTAGTCTGCTATTACACATACTGCTTATGAATTCCTGCCCAAAAAACACCTCGAAAGAACTTTGTTTACACTGAACAGTTTACCATACAGCTTAGTGGTGTAGATGTGAACATTATCTGCATAGAAATGTTAACTACTGCATATGGCATGATAAATACATTTGAGGAGCAGCATATCTGCGTTTAGACAGCTTCATACAGAGACTGACACTTAAAGCTGGCCAGTTATGGTGCTTTTACTGGTATGAGAATGTCTCAGAAAGGATAGTGTACATGTTGACCGATTGACCTCTCTTTCTCCTGATGTATTATTATTATTCCTCACTACTAAACTGTACTATATTCAAACTAAGTAGTCAGGGTACCTTGATTGTGTTGTATTCAATGTTACTAGTTACAAACAAACATATTTTAATTCTGGATTCTTGGCCAGGCTATCAAGACACAAACACACATGCAGATTGTTAACACGACATCAGAACCCACAGCCATTATTTATAACGATTTATGTATATCTTATAGGTACATCAGTGAGCTACAGTATGCCTGTCCTACAATAATCCCTCTGTGAGTTTACAAGCTCCATACACAATCCAAATAACATTGCAAGGTCCCCTTCTGTATCGTATCAATGTTCTTTGGCTGTCCTGTAACAACCTCTCTGTCTTCAAGCAAGCTCCTTGCACACAACCCCAAACAGCTATACCAGATCCCTCACCTTTCCAGAATCTGCTAAACCAGCTCAGCTCAGTGTAACTAGACTTCCCATTCACTGTGTAAAACAGCTATACATGATCCCTCACCCTTCCAGAATCTGCTAAACCAGCTCAGCTCAGTGTAACAAACACTTCCCATTCACTGTGTAAAACAGCTATACAAGATCCCTGACCCTTCCAGAATCTGCTAAACCAGCTCAGTGTAACTAGCACTTCCCATTCACTGTGTAAAACAGCTATACATGATCCCTCACCCTTCCAGAATCTGCTAAACCAGCTCAGCTCAGTGTAACAAACACTTCCCATTCACTGTGTAAAACAGCTATACAAGATCCCTGACCCTTCCAGAATCTGCTAAACCAGCTCAGTGTAACTAGCACTTCCCATTCACTGTGTAAAACAGCTATACATGATCCCTCACCCTTCCAGAATCTGCTAAACCAGCTCAGCTCAGTGTAACAAACACTTCCCATTCACTGTGTAAAACAGCTATGCAAGATCCCTGACCCTTCCAGAATCCCTGAATCCAGAATCCCTGACCCTTCCAGAATCTGCTAAACCAGCTCAGTGTAACTAGCACTTCCCATTCACTGTGTAAAACAGCTATGCAAGACTCCTGACCCTTCCAGAATCTGCTAAACCAGCTCAGTGTAACTTGCACTTCCCATTCACTGTGTAAAATTTGACACCAGTAAAAAGACTAAAGAAAGAGAAACTTGTAAAGCGGAGTAAAATTTGTGCCGATGCCTTCTCCTCCTCATCTGCTACCGGTTGACAGTGACGTTGGTGAGCTGGGAGACGGACTGGATCCCTGAGAGAGCTTCTCTGATTGGGCTCTCTTGATGTACAAATTCAGTAACTTCATCTAAAGTGAAAGATACAAGACGGCTATACAGTAATCAAAGTCTTGCAAATAATGATTATGTTGTTAGAAGAGCATATACTTCAGACATATTTAAGCTTTCTATGTTAATACTACCACAACCATTCCTAATTTGACTTATCCTTGCCTCGACATGATTTATATACCACGGTAGATGAGATAAACTGCCACCTAGGAGCTCTTTGAATCCCAAGAAACAACAATAGTTTGTTGCTTCAAGCATCCAGCGCAGTGAGATACACATCATTAATGTACATTAGCGATTTATGCGGTTACTCCTAAATAACAAGTCACTTGCATTTTATCATCCATTCTGCAAATTTGAGAGACAGAAGTATTAGAATATGTTTTAAGGTACCTGTTCCTTTCCTTTTATGGGTGACATGGTATCAACAGCATTGAAGCAAATTCCAAAACAACTTTATTATCACATTTCATTAAGGTAACTTTCATCCAGGTAATTTTAATCCAAAACTTTAAAACATTACTCCATCATACCAAATTTCCAAGCAAGTTTTTAGGACTAACTAATTGTGGAAATCATTATTAACACCTATAATCATCTTCACAAAACACAAAAACCTTTCATAACAACCATTGTCAATAAATGAACAATTATTCGTTACCTTGCTTCCTGAGAGATCGTCGAGGAATTCTTTGATCTCGTCACCAACGCAGGTGTGGATCGCGACCAGAGAGAAGACACTAGCTTTCCTGACACTACTGTCTGTATTATCGTATGCCTGAGGTCAAGACAAAAACAAAGAAATTAATCAGGGTAACAAGTAATTAATTCACAATATTATTGTATCCTATATAACTTACATAAGTTTAGTACCAAATTGTACAGAATACAACATCATTTTCCTATTGAAAAAACTGTAAGTTATGTGTTAAGTTTCTAATCTTGAAATTAATACATGGAATCATGTTTTGTGTCCCATGAGTTTTCAGATTGTAAGAGTCAACGATAGGCTTGAGTGGATATTATTTTCCTTAGCAGCTTTTTGAAGTTCTTACTGTTATGATTATTTTAGATTTTCATTAGTCCTTATGTTTAACAATCAGAAGGCATACATTGGTAAATATTTCAACATTGAATATTTACGATGTCTTTAAGTATTCACCATACCACAGACATGCTTGACGTATTTATCATATGTTGTGACAATAATGCACATACCTAACACACCTCCCTAACAATACACTGTGTGCTACTTTATTTGACAAGACAGCAAACGGTACACGGAAAACAGGTTCCTTGAAAATGACAGGGAACATATCTGAGAGAACAATCTTCACTTCTGGTTAAGATATGACTTTAACTTGTCCAAGACAGGGATGATATCTGAGAGAGACTTAACTTCAGGTAAGATGTATCCCTTACTCAACTAAGACACGGATGATATCTGAGAGGATCTTAACTTCAGGTTAAGATATGTCTTTAACTCGTCCAAGACAGAGGAGATCTGCCTGACCACTCCTAATTCAGATGTGTCTTTAACTTGACCAACACAGGGAAGATATCTAAAGGAACAATAGCTTAAAATATGTCTTTACCTTGACTAAGACAGGAACGATATCTGAGAGAACAGTCTTTACTTCAGGGTAGGCCATACCTTCAATCACCTGTGAACAAAATGACAGACTTATGGTAACTTTGACATTTGCAGGATGGTAACAAGATATAAACATTGCATAAATACTCAATATAAACATTACATTCTCAATGAGTCAACATGCATGAATCACATGCCCATCTACACAAGAACCATCCCTTCTTGTTATGTTGGGTTTGGAGACCAACATTGCTATAAATGTGGAAGGTTAAAGTAATATGTTAGGTGTGGAGACCAACATTGCTATAAGTGTGGAAGGTTAAAGTAATATGTTGGTTATGGAGTCTTTTCACACTTTGTCTTGTACTAACAGCTTTGTTCAGATCGAATAATCTATACTATTAAATGTTGGTTGACACAAGCAGTTTGTATGAAGTGACTGGCAAATGCCTTTTATCTAGGCATATTAAAGTATTAAGAACTCTTTGTTGCAATCAACCTTTTGCCTACCACTGTCAAACCACAAAGTACCCTGCTCCCCCTCTCTTTGTTACCTTGGTTAGCATTTTAATGGCTGCCTGGTTGACTGGAACCTCAGCAGTCTGAATGATTGGACAGAGGACCTTAATTGATTGCTCTGGAGGGATATTGTTGGCCAGCACCATAGACGTCTCCTCAGCGGCACGAGCAACCTGGTAAAAAAAAATGAAAATTTACAGAGTTACATTTAAAATATTAATAGCTTTAATGGACATCAGTATTGCCCTCAAATATGCTGGAAGTCCAATAATGGTCACTGATGCTCAAACCATCCACAAAGTGTTCCAACTGCCACCTACAAGGGAATTTCCCTGAATAAGACAAATACATGTATAATTTAACACTCATGAATGTTTTGGAATGCTTTTGATGGTCAGTGGTGAAAATGTTTTGGACAAGCCTGATGACGTTTCAGTTTAAATAACACATAATTCATTTTCTGTTTACTTTATCCTGATGAACATTTACTGCTTCGAGCTGGCCCTTTTAATCTCACTGTACAGATACTTACATCAACCACATCTTTGTGAGCCTCTAAGATTTTCAAGATGGTTAACTCTGCATATTCCTTGAATCTTTCCGGTTGATTTCTTAAAATCTCTCGGAGAACTCTTAAAGCAAGGGCACGTATCGAAGGCTAAATGGAAGGAAAGATATATGAGACAATTTAGTATCTAGCATTTTATCATATTGAAGGGGCCAGAACACAAGCTATTTATAGTCAAGTAAAATTATTGCTGGGTCAGTTATTATATTAAGAGATTGATACTAAGAGATTCTTATATTCGCTACTGATTCAGGGTACTAACTGACATTATTTAAAATAATGCACAAAGCTTACAATCTCTAAGCTTCTGTTTCGGCATATTTGAGTGAGATTATTAATACTGTGGAAAAATGTCTAGCTACAGAATAGCATATAAACTGAAAAGGGCCATTAAGTACTGGTTAAATAATGTTCAACTGGAGACAAGATGAAGACAATAGACTGAATCAACTGATAAAACTGGAATCTAACTTTGAGCACTTTTGGTAGTTTGGTAAAAACAAACTTTTATGTCAGTACATATTAGAACTGTCAAATTAAAACTAGTTGGTTAAAGAAGAACTGAACCATTAATGTTACTTAAAACAGGGCATTGTGGGAATAAGTCAAAACCAAGCAACAGTAGGACAAGATCAGGATAGCCATGCTTACAGTTTGCTGGGAAAGATCAGCCCTAAATATCTTGCAATTTGTAATAATATTATATGTTAATAAAAACTTTTGTACCAATCTGAACAAAGTTTAAAGTCTCAATGGTAGATGTACTTGAGCACCTGCTAACATTTCATAGACAACAGAGCTATACAAACCTCAATATCTGTAAGGGTCTCTAACAGTAGGTAAAGCACGGTTTTGAAGTTAGCCTCCCAAGATGGCATGTGGCCAGCATGTGACAATCGCATTAGGGTAGCCATTGCAGTTTTCCTTTCTTCAAATCTGAAAAAGAAAAAAAAAAATGGTCAAAACAAGGTGAGCGCAATGATATCAAAGATTGTCTTACGTAACGGTCCATGAAATGTCAAACTTTCATAACGTGCTGATGAATTATTAACAGATCATATATTTTGGTTTCCTCGCATCAAATAGCTGTACAATGATTCCTACTATGGGTGTGTATGTGGTTGGGTGGGTTTGTGTGTGTTTACGTCAGTTTCCAGTAAGGTAAAACCACACAATCATTAGCATGTAACACATCAGCACATACAGTACCACACATCTAGAAAATGAATGGGTAGCAAGTTTCTCCTTTTCAAAGAGTACTTTCAGTGACTTCATGTCCATTGACGAGAGTGTCGGTAACTTGTAAATTATTTCAATATTTCATAAA
Source organism: Apostichopus californicus (assembly GCA_020650975.1). Lineage (NCBI taxonomy): Eukaryota > Metazoa > Echinodermata > Holothuroidea > Aspidochirotida > Stichopodidae > Apostichopus > Apostichopus californicus. Next base: position 31,341 of record JAIPMN010003416.1, on the reverse strand, counting down.
TTTGAAGGTTTTTTTCTTGTCATAGCCTCTGTAATGATTTCACACTGCTCATGTAGACCTGAAAATATTAAAAGGCTTATTTTCAGGGATGAGCCTGGGGTAAAAAATAATCACGGAACTTTGCAAAAATTGCGGTATAGGCTCCAGTTTGCGTATGCTACAGTGTGTTAGGATAAGAGTTTTTGTCCCCGAGGTAGAAAAGAAATCACTGATATTCCGCGAATTCGCGGAAAACGCTCATGCCTGTATTTTATGAAGAGAAAGAGAAGAAGGAGAAACAGATCCGTCAGTACTTACTTTGAACTGTGATTTGAAAGTACTGTCAGCAGGGGTTGGAACTGAACGGGGTCATCATCTCCTATAAGAGGGAAAAACAAGCAGAGGAGAATGTTAGGCTTTCTGAGCACACAGCTAGTGACTGAACCCCAGTAATAGTAAAAAACACATATCAAAGCTAAGATGACCACTTGGAAACTTATCCACTGGTCAAACCTACAGAAATGTTATAAATGAGCTGACCCATTTAAACAAAACACAAACACGTTGCAGATAATTGTATTTTTTTAAATTAGTACATGTGCCTTTATATGTGTTCCACTTAGGTCAGACCTTAAAACTTCTATTTCTACGGTAAGTTCCTGACCATGAGACCAAGGTCAAGGAGCGACCATACATCCCATTATTAAATCCATTCCATATTGGTTGAGTGTTAGCTGTGTTACCGTATCTTAGTGCTCGATTACTCAGAAATTGGAAAGCTACAGCTAAAGGTAACAGTTATTGGAAGATGAACTTTACCCTCATGAAACTGTTCATCCTCAAAGGCGCCTCCATCTAGTTTAAGCTTGGTGATGCCCTCAGATAAGCTCTGCGGTAAAGGAAGTTAATCATATTATACATTACACAGTGTAAGTAATAACTCTATCAAACCTAACATGCAGCAAGCACACACTTCAGTACAAACTGAAACACATCAACCATGCTGAAATGAAACCATCTTGTCACAAAACCTTTTTGTGACAGTTTACCATACTAAAAGAGTATCTCTCATCATTCCTCTGTTTGCCTAGTTTCCATGGACCTACTATGGAACAGAACGTCAACTCTGTAACTAAGGATTACTCCAATACCTAGTCCATCTGGCCAACTCATTTATTTTGTAAGGACAAATGCATTGTGGGTGCCTTAACATATTCTTGACTCTTCCAATACTAGTCCTGTTAGACAGTATCATGAGTTGTCACACAGATGTTACCAGTAATGTGTTTCTTTATGGCACAAAGTGCAACCCGCGGGCAGCATGTGGCCGGAGAGCCAATATTCTCAGCCAACAAGCTATTCGTGTGGCCCGCTGAGCCTTGTAGCAATGAAAGTATGAAATGTGTATACATTGGCTAAGTCATGGATAAGGAGGACTTGTGAAAGGATAATTCAACACTAGACATGGACCATGACCATCTATGACCTGATCTGTTATTTCACATATAATTAATGTAATAGTCTACTGCTATCACGGAAATAGGCACATCCCAAAGTGTCGCAGAACGTTAAGTCAAACAACAACATGCAGTAACATGCTCACCACATGAGTAAGGGACTTACAGTTATGGGACACAAATAATATAGTTATTATCCTCCACTCCCCCCTTCCTGTCCTCACACACACTCATACCCAGCATCCACCCCCTTCCTGCCCTCAAACACCCAGCATCCCACCCCTCCCCTACCCTTATACATTTTCACTGATCACAACAAAGTAAACAACTGAGCTGGGTTTAGTGATGGGAGAGTTTGGCAGTGATAGCAAACAGTCAAGCAAATACAAAAATCAAAAACAAACAAATGAGAAATGTCCAAAGAAAATGTCACTGCAGACAGTGGAAAGATTGTTTCCAACTTCATATTTTAAGGATGAAATAGCAGAGAATCCGACCCATCTTCTTTGACACTAAGAGGAGAATTCTAGAAAGATGGGAGGGTTCCATAAAGGCAATGTTGAATAATTCAAGATTCATTGTGAACAAATTCATCAATTTATAGATTTCTAAGATTGTCAGTATTACAAGCAGCAACTACACTTATTTACAGTTCAAATTAATGTGATTAGGCAAGCAACTTCCTTAGTGATGAAAAAATATTTAAAAAAAACTTATGAAGGGATTGACTGTTGGTAGAAATGTTTAAAATTCTACAATTTTGCTGAATCCTGAGGCATGATCTGAATAAAAGTAAAAAAAATTATCTAAAAGATATGAAACTTTAAACTTGAGTTGAAATGTAATAAATCTATCTGGCAATAGCTACATGGAGTGAAATCAATGTCCATGAGCTGTATGGTCCCTGTGATATAATGAAGACACCATTTATGCAATGGTTGGAGGGGGTGGTTGGGGGGGGGCGGGAACAGGGGGTCAATCAGATCTATTGAACTTCTTTTCTATGGGTATTACTCAAAACCTAAAATGTTGATGAATCAATTTGTCTTAATGTGGAATAATTGGGGTTAAGCAATCCTTGCAATGGTTAATTTTTCCAGTAGTTTTATACTTTGTAATGTCAGGATAATTCCAATAGCTGGGTCCCCACAATATTGCACAAGACTGAATTCCAACATTGACAAATGGATAAGAAAAGTGAAAGCAAATCAAACAGAGGAAAATAAACACGACAAACAATTAATGCAAATCAAAAAGAATATAAGATGTTGACCAGTGTTGTAGCAAAACCGTGTGGAAATCCTGTTGGACTGAAGGATTAAGACCTGGATTATCTGGCAGAACTAACCAATCATTCACCAGTAGCTTAATGTATTCTGCATAATAGGATTTACTTTGCATAATACCTTAATGATCTCATAACATAGATTTTGACAAAGGTATTTTAAGTTTGGGAGTCAGATGAACCTGTGAGCATAGCCATAAAATGAATTTTAATATCAGGTTTGGTTTTAGAGATGGTAACATGACTTACCCACCCTAGTCAGTTAACACTGCTTCTTTGCAGAATACATTAAACCACCCACACCCCATCTAATACTTCAGAGGAACTGTATATTACACTATAAAGAAGCCATACAACTTCTTTGGCTTTGAAGACCCAGTATACCTTGTCTTCTAGACCTTATCATGACCACACTCCCCTTACCCCTCATATTTAAGCTAGTCTGTCCTCATTCTACAGTATGAATATCTAACAATTAAACCATTTATTTGGGTATGAACCCTCTTGTTACCTCGTTCAACTTGTTACATACATACTACATCCTGTCACCATACATTGCCCCTCTACCTACCTCCCCCCTCCCTATATATTCACCTCATTCTGTTCTATACCTCATTCTACCTACCTACCTACCTACCTACCTACCTACTGTACCTGCCTTCCCCCTCCCTATATATTCAATCACCATATTTCCCTATCATAAGTCTGCAGCTATTAGATTCTGTGAACTCACTAGGCACGAGAGCAGGTGGGAGAAATATGATTATTCAATACATAGAAGATGCTGCTATGTATTTAATAACAAACTACTCTTTCTCACTCACAAGTCTGCAACTACTTAATTCACTTTAAATTCACAAATTAGGGATAGGCTACTACAACACTGGTAGTAGTAGTACTAGTAGTAGTATTAGAGTCACAGTGGATGTTACTAACATGCAATTCAGAGAGAGGCGAAGAAGATTGTGCGTCATGCAGCAGAGGCGATGAAGATGACGAAGGCGAACAAAATACGGGTGAAAGAGGAGGCTCGGAAACAGGAGGGGGAGAAGAGAAGGAAAGAACACTGCCATTAGGAGAGCCAAACTCCATATACTCCATCACCTTGCCCTCTGGGCTGTCCACACGAATGTCTGGCATGGATGTATTTAGCCCACTATCTGCAGATACCTGGTCACTGTCCATCCTTGGACTGGTCACTTTGTGGAGCTTGTCCAGGTCATCCCGGCTGTTGGACATGAAACTCTGAATCTCCGCGGTGGTTTGCCTTAAAGACTTCATTATCTCATCGGAATCCATCTCATCTAAGTTGGGGCTGCTCCCGTTGACCGGCTCTGCGGCAGTGCGGGGCGACGTGTGGCTGCGAGGGGATCGGTAGTTGGACCTTGGAGATGAGGCCTTTTGTCTGACATCGTTAGCCGTAAGCTATTGGATCAAAAAACAAACACAAACAATAACAGAATTGTCCTTGATTTGGTAGTGATTCTATACTTTTATATAAATTAAAGTAACCAGTTACGAGGCAATTGTAAAAAGAACAGACTCCGTTAGGGATACCAAATATAATATAATAAGGGAGTAGAAACTTAAGGAAAGGTTACACTGTATTAAGTGTTTTTTAAGTACAAATTAGCTTCCAAAAAACGAATTCATCAGAGAAGAGCACAACAAAGGTAGGCAAATAAAACAATCACTTCAATTAAACTCCAAAAGTTAAAATAAAATAAAAATAACAAAAGGGAAGGTTATACCTGGCCTAACAATTTCAACATTCGTCTAGAATAATAAGGTTAGCTATATCATGCAATGTATTAGCAACTATAAACTATAAAGACAAAGACAACTGGTAATTACTAAAGCAATCAAAACTGGTTAATAAGTAGTCAGAACATCACAGACAAGCCTTGTGGCATGCCGTTAGGGGTTAGGATTGGAGGAACATTATACAAGAAGCTGGGAGTATTGGAGAAAGAATAACTAAGGAACAGAAACAACAGTATTGACATAACATAACAAGAGAACAAAGTTTCCTTCTATCAGTATAAAACCTAGTTTGGACGTTTTCATATGGTTCCAGTTTATTGGCAATGTGCCCTGTCCTTTGCCTTGCACATGATTTCAAAGGTTGGACGGGGAGGGGGGGGGGGGGAAAGGTTTGCAAATTCAAAATTTCCCCTGACTGTTTTGGGTAGGGCCTGAGCCTTCAAACAAGGGCCAGAGAAGATTGATTGAAGTACTGTATGTTATGAAGGAGGTGGCTGCCCTGGGTTCATTGAAGCTAACTCCCATGTAACAGGTGTGGTTTGTGGGTCCTCCTCAAGAAAAGAATTAAAAACTTAGACATGAAATGGTGCATTCTGAGGCACATTTATACTATAACTTGGGCCTATATAAGCAACTCTTTAACACCAAGTTGTGCAAAAAAAATACTTTGTGTAAGGTTGATTTAGGGCAGTGGAAGGAAGTAGTGGTCTAAATATTCTAAATACCTTGAATGAATGCAAAAATCCCCTGGCTGAACCATCCCCCCCGCCTTTTACACATGCCACTGTGGGTGTGTGTGTGTGTTAGTTTAGGGGAAACAAGTTATAATGATGCTTTATGTGACATATTTGACTATCCATCACTTTGTATATTCCAATTTTTTTGAGTACTCTACTAACATAAGGAAGAGAAAGAATTGTTCTTTATGAGAAATTAAAAGACAGTAATTACAAGGACTACATACTATCACTAACCACATAGCTATTTCTCAAAATGTGAAACTGTTTCATTTCGTTTCAATCTACACTGCTTCCTGTTAAACTCTGCTACTCAATCATGCTCACATCCATACATCTGCTTCCCTAAATTTTACCTTCTTTACCTTTACTTCTTTTTGGCAGTTGCTTACAACTCTGGTAAAATCATCATATTCTTTCTGTCCAACGACTACGTGCATACACCTCTCAGTGTGTAAGTTTCAGTGCATGGTATAATGAATTAACATTAACAGGTAGTCTTTTAATTCAAATAGTCAACATGTCTCTCAGAATATAGACAGTTGCTGACCCAAAAAACGACTTTTGAAAGAGCAAAGAAAATCCGGCTAGAACAGAAATCGAGCAAAAGACCTCTCAAGCTTGCAATTCTTGTGCTGCACCGACCGAGCCCTATAGAATCATGATATATTTTGCTTGGGTCACCAGGATGAATTTGCAGGACCTCGAGCACCGTCCAAAACAGGGACTGCACCCAAGTTTCATTTTGGAACAATCCAGATGGGGGGATCAGGGAAAAAGATTTTGAGAGAAATATCCTGGTCTAGCCAAAAGAAATTCCATTCCGACCAAACTTTCTGTCCTCTTTCAAACTCGGCTTATAATTTTCCCAGTCGGTTTGCTGTTGCTGATAAGAACTAGAAATGGTTGGAAGTTGCCATCAAGTTCAGAATTTTCTAGAATGTGTGACCCTTTCAGAGCCTGTCTGCTCTGCACTCTGGCATGAAGTTTTCAGAGCGGGCAGCAGATTTGCTACTCTATTTGCGGACAGTGGTGATATAAAGAGAACAATGGATTGTACATAGACCGACAACAAGAGACAGGTAGTTAGGGCTGCTACTGTGTGGTTCATGCAAAAGAGAGAGAGATGCTGTTTTAGGTTAAAATCTGAATACCTCAGAGTGATTGCTCGCCTTTTGAAGATGATTTTGTAAAAGCTTGGTTGCGGTGTCCTATAGGAGCAGATGAGAGAAAAAAATAAAAACAAAGAGAAACAAAACATGACAAAGATGCTCATCACAGCAGAAGAAAGATAAGAAAAAGAAGAGATATCATCTTTCAGGAGATACTTCAACGTTATCAAACGATAACAAAATGTTAGGACAATTTATAGTTGACCACACCTACAGTATGTGCAAATTTTGCTGATATTTTGACGTGGAAATGTGCCGCAAGGACAGACTACTGGGCCAAAAACGTTTCCATTTTTTTTTTTTAAATAATATATTGGTATCTCCTCAAAGATGAAGCCATAAAGAGTTAGCAGTTGGCCAATTGAAATATGATTGCCAATTTCTTACTTTACTAGTCTTACCATACAAAAAAATACAAAAAAATAAAATAAACAACCCCACAGTGCTGAACTACCTAAGCCATTAAATGGAGAAGAAAGAATTAAGGAATGCATTTTTTATTGATTTTGAAATCTCATTTTTTTCTTTTTGCAGGTTTCCATTTCTAGGATGGGTTTTCAAATTTCCTTTAGCAAATTCCCTTAGAGTTGGTTCTAAGCTAAAACTCATGATGAAATCTATTTTTTGCAGGTTTCATTTCAAGGGTGGATTTCAAATTCCCTTAGCAATAGGGTTCTAAGCTAAAAATCATAAAAATGTCCTTCTTTTCTGAGAGGAGGGGGAAGATAGGGGAGGAGGGGGCTGAGAACCACTATCAGCTTTCTGAAAAACCTACATCCACTGATACTTTTTGAGCAACTACAATTTTTTTCCAAAGTGTGAAAAAAAGTGTGAAAAATTCATAGATTACAATTATGACTTCAAGAAGTCTAATGTACATACAACAAACTTAATAACTGAAATGACTGTGAATGGAACACAAAGAAACATTTCTACTGTACAAAGATATCCACAAAAGTAACCTCAGTTGGTTCACGGAGTATAAAATATGTCATTCCTGTTTGAAAATTTGGTCTATAATGTAATACAGTACCACAGAGATAGCCTTACAGCTGTGAAAACATTGTCAACAACGGGTTAAATTCTAGCTCAATTACAGAGATAATTACACCCCCATTGTTACTAAGAGGCATCCAATAAGCATGCAAAGCATTTAGCGAGTGAAGCACGGCAAAAGACAATACTGTTAACAATTAGAAGAACACCAAAACTCGTCAATGAATACAAAAACATGCATCTAAAGAAGTCAAGAGAAAACTTAACTTAATAGTCATATGGCTTGTGCGTTCTCACATTTGATAACACAGGATTTGAATCTCGACAAACCAAGCATAAAAAGTCATAAAAATAGGGCAGATTTTGACTGCATCTGATCAATATGAAACATATGATGTGGTTACCCTTTTGAAGAAGAAAGGATCGCTCCCTCAGGGCTAGAGATTATGAAACACTGAACTGCTAATTAGTAAACTTCAAAATAACCAAAGGGCATACTAGTGATGTGATGAAACTCAGGAGATTGGAATTAACCCTGACCAATTCAAAAGCAAACATTGAAGTTCTTGGATAATAAACACATCAGGATTTAGAGCTGTCTAAGGGCTAATACAAATATCTCCCTTGGGAGTAACAAAGAGGGAGCATGGTTTACCAATCTCACTGGCAATACTGTTTTTGAAGACTGAATAGAATAGATTAATAAATCTAACACAGAAAGAGGTTATTTCACTTCACTATCTGTTAATGGCCAGATTTATTCGCAGGGTAGAAGGAAGGCATAGAGATGGTTTGTTTATTTGATTTTTTTACCCTTTTAAATAGTAATAGCAAACAACAACTGGCTCCAGTACTAAGTATAAATCATAAAATATGAACATGCACAGGAGAAATAAGACTGCCACACTGGTTTACAACACAGCAAAGAAATGTAAACATTTTTAGATGAGGAGTAATTTGGGACAGCCAACTATGTCACTCCTAGGCAACTTACATATATCAGATCAGGTTGACTACTTTAAGTAGAGATCACAAGTTTGATGGACCTAGCGGGAACACCAACTGACCATGTCCTTTGTTTCAAGTTTCACGTCAAAGGTTTAAAACCAAACAAAGAAATGAGACAAACCTATTTTACCAGTATGACAACTTACCAACAGCTGTGAAGAAAAACTTAATTGTTTGATATGAGATTTCTAGATCTTTGATAGTTTCCAGTGTCGTCCTACACATTGATGACAGAATTGTTGTGCCTACGCGACCCTCCACACGCCGCAGTGAAAACCTTTTTTTTTCATATTTGCTATTTATATCTGCTTGGAAGCCTCAAAGGACAGTTTTTATCCATCTGTTCCTCAAATCTCCTTTTCTGCCTACTTCTGTCTAACAATTGCCCCTCCAGCCTATTAACCCCTGGGGAATTAACCCTTGGGGAACGATAGGCTTAAAGACTCACATGCATTTTAAGTAAACAGAACACACAGAGTAAAGTAGTTAGAAAAGCTATATACTGAGATAAAGGTACGGTAACGAATCGTTTGCAACAGCACTGATTATCTTGTTTAGTATATTTCTAATTAAATCTACAGGAGAAGGATATACAAGTCTATGCACTCACGCTGACAAAATTTTAAGTTTTTGCAAATGAAATAGACTACATATTAACTGTCGCACGATGAAATAATAACATATCAAAAATATGTGCCATGGAGAAACAGCAAAACATACATGAATTCAAAAGAGAAAACACAAAAATGGTGCATTTAAACTGAGAAACACTTTTAGAGATACAACTTGCATCTACACTGCCAAAACTATGCTGTACTATGCAATACCATAAAATATGGATTATACTTCTAACAATCTGGTCCTGGATTATCAGGATCAGAAATCTAACCATTATAATTGTGTCAAAGTTCTGCTCATAAATCAAACTGTGAGTTATTTTATATGTTGCACACAGTTACAACAATGGTAATAACACAAATGCAGATAAGTGTACAAACCACTGTTTGTAAAACATATTCTGTTCATCATTATGATTGCAAATGACACTTTAGGATAGGAACCTTGATTATCCATATTTTGCTTTTATTCAGACTTCCTCTGGCACTGATCTGTCCCGATAAACCGGGCATTACGGTTATAATGATGGTAGGAAACGACTGGGACAATTTAAGAGAGCACAGATTAAATAAATTTTTGTCGTGAGAGAAGTATTAGTGTGTGTTAATCATGAAAGGGATGGAAAACAATATTATCTGGAAAAGAAATTATTTGAAAAAGATGTCATACCTGATAGCTTCTTGGGAAAAATGCCAACATTGCACTAAATTCAGATGTGTTTAACTCAAACAATGCTACCAGTACAGACGAAGACGACTGTGAAAAGAAAGTTATTAAAAAGTCTGATGATGATGATGATTTCAAATTGTTAACGTATATTATATATTGTCCTTATAAGTGATACCAGAAGATCACAAATGCAGATAGGTATACTTGTCAATCATACACACTCAAATGATGCAATATACCTAAATAAGTGATAAGTGTAGAAGGAAAAGTCCAAATCCAAAGAATGGGGACAACTTCCTAGGTGTACCAAGGGAAAAATGCATCCTGATAGACCATCTGGTGAGGTATGCAGCTGCCATTAGATGCCACTTATTGGTGGCAAGTTGAAAGGCAATGCAGAGATAGTGAGTGCAGAAGTTTTTTGAACTCCATTAATGATTAGGATCTCTCCACTTCTGGGAGTAGCTACTATGTAGAAAGTAAGTATACCCCTCATCATCTGTCCCCCTCCCCCTTTCCAAACAATTGGGATCCTAGCATGATAGTTTGTCTCTTCTTCAAACATGACTCTCCTATAGCTAACTCAAGAGAAATGCCACCTTGTAAATTACTGACATTTCTAGAATACTAAATTACATACTCATAAGGACCATTAGGAGATTCCACATTGTTATTTTTGGGGGGGGGGGGAGGGGATGAGTCCTTACCCGTCTCACGTCCATACTCTTGTCTTCTTTAATCCAACTGATGATCCGGGAAACAGCTAACCTCGTCTCACTGGAATTCTGGAAGCCAGAAGGTTCCATGACATCTGATAACGTTTCTAAATACCGGAGCATGGCTATCTTCACCTGCGTAAGACAAAGAAAGTCAAATTTAAACTGTTGGATGGCTGCTGCAAAGTAAAACATTTATTTATTTATTTATTTATTTATTTATTTATTTATTTATTTATTTATTTATTTATTTATTTATTTATTTATTTATTTATTTATTTATTTATTTATTTATGTAGCAGCCTAAAATGCACACTAAAATATCAAAGACCTGTAGTAGGTGTTATTGCCTGATATATTTTTAATTTCAAATAGTTTTCATTTTCTGCTGGGCTAAACAGAGTCCATTCAACTCACTTTTATCTGAGTAAGAAGCATAGAGCAAAGAAAACTTTACATTTGACAACAATTCTAACATGAATGTTTCAACAATTTAGAAGCTGTTTCATTTAGTTATTGATGAGATAGCTGTTGATTTGAATAGCACACAATTTTTTTATGGGGAGAGGGGGATTAGGGCTGGGAGAGGGGATTAGGGCTGGGAGAGGGGGCATGTGCAATGTTGAGTAGACATTGTTTGATTGTGATAATCTTACTGTTTTGCAATCATGAAAAAAATCATCAAAAATTTGATACTGATGTATCTTCAGCTGCTACTACTGTTCATATCAGATCTCAGTATACTATGTGATCATACTGCTATTGGGATCTATAACACTCTACTAGTGACTGCTATTGGGATCTATAACACTCTACTAGCCACAATGGTTTTACCTTGGAGTTGGGTGTTTGTGTCTGGTCCACAATGTATTTCATCAAAATTCTGAACTGACTCTCATATTGAAAATGTTCCCTGTGAAGAAGAAGAATAAGAAATCATTAAATAATATATATCTTAATCTGTGACCTTAATGAACAAACAAACCAGTTGCACCCTCTATTGCATAACATAGACAGACCAGTTCCATGATGTAACTCCAATGTTGATGTGACGCTCCTTTGTACATTCATGTTTCTTTCCATTGCATTACCTAACATCACAAGTAACAAATATTAAACACAGCTGTCTTAAAATCGAAAGAAAAAACCCCCCTCAGTGTAATGTATTCAACCATCAGAAACAAACAGATTGACCTATAATGACATGAGTTAGTTCTCTTTTTAACAAAAGTTAAAGGTTACCTGACTAAGTCTATTGTCTTTTCTATTCTGTTGATAAGCGAGGGCAGCAAATCACTTCCCATCTTCTGCAAGAGTCTAGTCATCAGTATAAAGAGCCAGTCATTGATGTGGTCATGGTAGGCCAGAATGAATTCACTTAATGTTTCTAGGAATACGCTAAATGTCTGGAAAAGAGAAAACATTTCCAATAGCAGTGAAATACAAGTGAAGTTTAAAAAACCCCAAGTTCAACTACAAACTTTGTCAAATGAAAGCTCAATAATACATTTTATCATCCAATGATAATCATCATCGAATAGAGAAAACATCGTCAAGAAAAATATTAACCAAGTAGCATGAATCATCCAGTAAATACTCAAATGCAAAAAAAGGAGCCAAAAAATCACAGAGGTACAATTTTGTAAATAAACCCAGTCATATAAATGTTTCTATCTGAACTGTTACAGTCAATCCAAAACAATACCATTTCCATTACTCTTGCCTTACAATCTGTGATGATCAGAAAAGAATTTACTGTCAATATCTTTGACCATTGACTGTACTTTTGAGGAATAATAGATTTATTGAGACCATCTCTGCTAGTTTACTGGATTGTGTGAAGCTTTTCCTCTAGTGGCAGAGTTACGACAATTGGGAGCAGAAAGGGAACTTGGTGAAAGGGGAGGGGGGGGGAAATAGTACTATGTGTGCACAGAGAAATGACAAACGGTTTTGGTGTGTGTAGGAGATGGGAGTGATGGGGTGAGGGGAACACGACTTCCATATTCTTTGGGTTTATCACTGATATTCATTCTGTTAAGAGGGCTTGCTTAAACTGATCAGTTTATATTTCACTCACATCATCACATGATCATTAACAGCTGATGCTGCCGACAACTAAATGAAAATGTTTGATGAATGACAGTAATACTGTGAGCGAAACTTAAAGTATGGTTTGATATATAACAAGCTCAATACACTGACTGGAGAACCACTTTCAACAAGTTACTCACCTTACTGTGAGGATCCACAAACATTCTTGTGAATAGTTCTGTCACTCTCTTGATTTCAGACCTCCTATTGTGAGAAACAAAGAATTGAAGGCATTTTCAAGAAACAAGCAAAAATCACAAATTGACAGAAAAGTCAGGAATCAAGACTGTCAAGTAACATCAATGCTATTGACAATGAACTGACAGAACTAACACCAGAAACTGTAGCAAATAAAGTAATTTATCTTCAACATTTTATAACTCCCCTCCCCCCAACAAAAATATATATCAGCAACTTCTTTTCCTCCTTCTGATCTTTCTTGAATCTCCACAATATTTTTTTTATTGGGGGGGGGGCACACTAAGCTGGATTGCAACCCCCAGTTTGAATAGCAGGACATTAATATATATATATTTGATTTTTTGTATAGTGCATTATACCAGCAATAGGTCTCAAAGCTCTTTACAGACGTTTATGTTACCCCTGGTCAATGATAACCTGTCCCAGAGACAATCCCACCAGGAGGCTGCAGTTATATACTGTGCCCAGCGACAAGTTACCTCACAGGTACCCGTTTAACCCCTGGGTGGAGAGAGGCAAGTGAGATAAAGCATGTTGCATAAGGACACATTGTAGTGAACTAGGCAGGAATCGAACCAGCAATCCATGGATCACGAGTCCGACACCTTAGCCAGTTGGCCACCACGCTCTCAACGTTAAGGTGTTCCTACACCCAAACACCTTCTCATCAGAAACAGATTCTCTAGATATTGATTGAATTGTGCCCATAACGACACCTCAACCCTACATCGTCTATACCAACCAAGGATAATAGTGCATCAAGAGGAAATTAATCGACATTCCCATGAACACACTCACAAAGGCTTGCACATATTTAAACGAGCAGCCAATAAGAATGTACCACCAAACCGGTGAGTATACGTCTGTAACTTACGTGAGCTGTTTATAGAGAAGAAGTGCATTCTGTAATCCCAACAGACCTTCCTTTCTTTCAGACCAAGCCGGACTTGCCATTTTGGCCAAAATCTCCACCATATCCTGAAAGGAGAAGAAAGGAACAATATATACAAATGAAAGGTTAAAACTGTTAGTTTCATTCTAATTGAAATCATAACTTTGGATCAAAACATGAGATTACCAATTGGGATTCCAAAGAACGATCCATTAATTCCATCTTTTACATTTTTAAAATCTGTAACGAGATGTGACTGTAGTGGAACATTGCCCTTTAAAAGTAATGTGAAATATGTGAATAAACTCTATGCTTGGCTTGGTAGGTAACCTTTTACCAATCAAATTATGCAACTAACTGCACTTAAGCAGCTGGGTGCCATTTTGGTTGTTGAAAAAAAAACAAACAGATTTAGAATGTGAAATGAGTTTTGAAGAAAAACATGCAAATTAAGTCCCTTTTTCTGAATATGAACATTGCTTTAAATTGTTCAGTCAAACTTCTAGTATTGCCCACACACTCTCCAAAAACAAGGAAAAGAAGAAGTTAACTGGTCTCCTATGATTAAATTCACATATCAATAAATACTAGTTTTAGAAAACAAATGTTACCTCTGGTATCCGTGGAGATGTACCATGTGAACCTGCAGAGCACACACTGGAGGCATCGCTTTCTTCATCAGAATCAAACCGACCTTGAAGTCTGGCACTGACCTGTAACGATAACATGCTTGTTATTTACATACATTAAGAACTGTTGAGACAAACATACTACAAAAGTGTCCTCGTATCTTCAGAGTTAAATGTCAAATTTAGACAAATTACAGACACTGTCCAAACGGCCGAAACATCGACCATTACGACACTGAAGACAAGGACAATCAATTATCATGAAGAGCTCTCGAGCAAGATCTTAATTCTAGTTAGAGCTTTGATTGTTCGAATGTAAGTACACACTGAAATAGCTGCAATTAGGCTTCAACCCATCCTGCTGTTCTAATTAAACTGGGTATGACCTTCAGAGCCACAAAATGAAAACACCACAGGGCTTCTGACTAGAATCTCTATAAAAGAAATGGTTGACAGGTTCCCCCCCCCTGCCCGAGCCCCCACCCCCAACTAAAGGTTGGTCAGCTCAGTTGGTAGAGCATTGGACAAATTTAAAAGAGGCTACTGGACAGAATCCTAATTTCTGTAACTTTTCTCAGAACGATTGATTATTTATTCCTTGTCAGTTCTGAATTATCTGCTAATTGCCACATGGCTGTGTTTTGTCTATACATCAAGAATCCCAGCAAGTTGAGCTCACCAAGACATCTGCTAGAGCAGCCTCGACATCTTTCCCAGTCCCTAACACCTTCTGAGATAAGAGTTGTTTTCTTGTAAGGTGCTCCCTCTGTGGTAGAACACTGCCACCGCTGGACCTCCTCTCTCTCCCAGGTTGACCTGCAGACATTAATTCAAACCATATTGATCAAAAGGAGAAGCAAAACACTTCAACTGATACTTTATGGTTTGCATCGTGAATTGACTGCCCTGTGCAATAAGACAACCTAAAATTTATGAAATCCTGCAATCACTCCCAAGCTTTAAAATCTCATTGTTTAGAAATTCCTTTATTTATAGAGCTGCACTTTTAATTCAATATGGAGTTTAAAATCCTTTACTATACTCTTTGGAAGTATTTCTTTTAATCTGTCCCTGTGCTAAACACTTTAATTATTATTACATAGGTACATATAATTCATCCTATCTATAAGTTTGATATAATTTATACTGCATTAAAGGAGTTGAATTGCATTAGAAATATAATTTCCAACTTGAAATGTTTTTATACTATTGACTGCTTGCTTGCAATTTCTTCCTTCCTTCCCCTGCCCACCTATGCTCACAGTCTAGTATTTATCTCTAAATTAAATCTTGTTTCTCTAACTAATCCGAGTCATTCTACATCTCGATGGATTGCAGTATTTAAACTATTTTTGTAAAATCCTATCATCATTTAATAGCTTGATACTACCTGAGTTTACTGCTCACTCATTCAATGCCAGACAAACCATTAAACTACACCACAAAACAGTACCACAAACAGTGGATTACTCACCATATCTGCTGGGACTAGCCTCCCTGCTGGCTTCTCTACTGGCTCCTTGACTCCTGATGGGTATGCCACTCTTTCTTCTGGATCTCCCTAAGCTACCATTGGTGACAATGTTGGGAAACTTTGTAGTAGATGGCGAGCTAGACCTAGAATTAGATTTACTACCGGCTGATCAGAGAAGAGAGAAGTGCGAGGGTAAGTACAACTTCATTGACTCAATTGATAAATGCCCATACAGAGTGTTGAAAATAACACTAAATATAAAAATATACATTGCTGATAAATGAAACATTATTTGATATATTTGAGAACATGTCACTGTTTACTCACATGTCATGACCATTATTATGTAAGCTTAATGTAACGTATACAAAGACATATCAAATGACTTAATACAGGTATGTTTGCAGTACTGAGTACTCAGCGATTGTTGGCTCAACAAGCACTGGCAGGTCCAAAAGAATAATCAAGCCGGAAGCAAAATCATTTCCATTGTTTTCAAACTGCATATTAATAATAATAATAATAATAATCATAACTTTTAAAGTGTGATTTAATGTTATTAAACTAACGGCTATCTTATATAATTGAAACTAAACTAAAATCAACTGGTAAATCATACCAGAAAATAGTGAAACCCAACATTTATTAGCTATATATCCTGTAATCAAATATCAACAGTGGCAAAACTATTGAGAATAAAATAGCAAAAATCGGAGTAGAACAAGATGAGCATCATTTGAAAGAGATTATTTTACACACAAGCACTCAGTTTACGATAGTGAAATATCAACTTACGTGTTGACTGGGAGACGAATCTGGCTTTTGGTCGACCGGCCCTTCCATTTGGTGTTCTTTGCGGCTCTCTCCTTACAGGAGTAGCTGTAATGGATTGAAAATCAGACATACATAGGTCACGGTGATGGCCTTTACTTAACTGATGTCTAAGTCATGCACACACAGCATTCAAACATTCGCACAATCAGTCTTGCTTTGAAAGCCAAGAATTGGAGGCTTATTCTGCTTTCAAAAGATGGGGTTTTTCTTTCATGCATGTGTGGCACAATAACATCATGAAGCAGATGTGAGGTAACCAATGGATAATATTTTACGGTTCAAGCAAACACATTATGTTATTCTTTTGATAATTGTGATTGCGCTTGATAACACCAATAGGCATCAGCCTTAAACATTGCAGTGTATTAAACAAACAACTATATTAACATTCAATCCATTTGTGATCTGACACTCTTGTAAATATTACTAATTAAAACATAAACACACTAATTAAGAAGAAGAAGAAATTACTCATTTCATTTTAGCATTTCCTGATCAGTTCAAATGGAATTATTTTCTTAGCAGATTTCTTACAGAATAGCCTTAAATGGACTAGCAGAATGTAACTACAAATGCTATACATTATGCAAATTTTAAATCATCAGAAACAAATGAGTCTGTATTAATTAAAACAAATCTGTCACAGCATTAACATTCAATCAATTACTTATCTTCTAGTTTATCTAGAACTGACTTCAGGGGACATCACTTTGTCAAATTGAATACCTAAATCATGTATGTTTCCAGCTAGTTTTTCTTTGTCTTGAATTTTAATTTCTGGATTTCATAGTCTGTGATATTTCTTGTCCCAAAGCTTACACCCATCTCTCCTTCATGGTAAAACTGCCTGAAATGGCGTTTACATTAAACAACCACATTCTACTTGAAATGTAATGTTATATAAATGGGAATGAGCAGAGGACAAGATCTGCAATGATATAATTCACAAACTTTATCAATAAGGTTTTGTGGAAGAGCGCAAGTGAAGCTTCAGTGTATTCTACATCACCATTCCAAAATTTAAATCTGTTTCCACTTATAACAATACAAAGAGGATGACTGTTTTCAATTAAATATATAACAAAACTGTCAACAATTAATATAAAGATGAACGACATCACGTTAAAGACATAATTCCTATATCCAATCGTCTACCACAACTGTTACAGAGAGATTGACACGAAGATGTAGAATGAAAGATCTAGGCAGTAATAATAGAATGCAACAAATCAAACTGAGATAATTAGAAGTTGAATCATTGAGTCACTTTGTGTATTAACACTGCAGAATGTAAACTATATCAGAGACTAATGTAATCCAAAGATCGTGGAGGATTGTGGTCACCTCCACTTTGAAAAAACACTTATAATTAGAATTGAAAAAATAAATAAAAACTTGCTAAAAGAATATTTTCCCTTTCACTTCTTATCTAACTGCTCTGCTTTCCTCCCCAAACTCCTCTCCCACCCGCCCCACCCCCCTTACCTCACCTCTCTCTTTCCCTTACATGAACTCTTCTCCTCCTTGATATTCCACAGGTTTCATAGCAAGGTTACAAGATAGAACTGCAGAATACAGGAGGGTTTCAGATTTAAGAAATAATACTAAATTAAACAACAGAAGAACACGTTGCTCTTACCATTCATTAATACCAATTATATATTAGACAAGGTCTCAGTTAAGTCAGATTAAAGACATTTTTGAAACAATCTCATGAAGTTCTTAAATGGGTTCTCTATTTGAATTCTGTGTACAGTAGATTCTCCAAGCCACATCCAATGCTGCTATGAACATTCTCTGAAGTATATCATGCATTCTTAACCATGCACAGTAAACAAGACATGCATACTCATCATCCTTATTTATTTATTGTAATCTTACCATCCATCAGTTTTATTTAATAGTCTTTACACAACAATTTCCTGTGGTAGGTAACTGTACACATTGTCCCATTGATTTTATCCTAATGTTACACAGCCTAACATACCATGCCATGCAGACGATTAATGCAGAGCTTCAACACAGCAGCCAGACAAAACACCAATATAATCTACACTAGACATCAAAACATGCCAAGCCATCACTAAAGCTATTCAACTTTTGACAATGTATTAACCCCAATTTTCTTCTTTTGATCAATATCATGTGGTCTAAAGTTGACCTTAATAAACAATGGTTTGCCTACAATACAAAAAGGACAAGCATGGACAACAGCTCAATCTTCTTCCTTTAATGCTCATTACCAGTTTTTCATTGATATCTTTCATTTTTTTTCCCTTTTTAAACATAGATTTTGGTTTTAATGTTGTTTGAATATGTACAAGTTAGCTTCTAAAATTGCAACAGACATGAGTATTATATACTTTCAGAGACAACAGTGTATGATAGCTGACAATTCTGGCCAATCCTATAAAATCATTCACATCCAGATGACCAACATATCTAACAACCCCACCCCCACTGCCTCTCCCACCCCCCCCAACTAAACATTTCTGTGAGATTTGGCATGCCACAAAGAGTTGCACTAAAAGTAAGGAGAAACATCAACCATAAAAGAGAAGAGAGAAATTACAAGGAGGTTCAAGGAACATGGAATGAGACTGACGTTCCAAACTCAGACCCCGCTTTCGTCTCCGAACAACGCCCACATCTTTATCAAAAACAAAGATCAGTGGAGAGAATTGTCAACAACATTTTTGCACATTTTGCAACAATCTTGCTCAATGTATAAAGCATTAAAATTGTCCAATTTACTGTCGATAAGTCGATACTTCAAAGCGTCTGACACTCGCTAAACTACCGATTGGTGATATTAAACATCAGTGATTACACCAAAATGTCTCTTCCAGGAGGTAATGGAGTTGAATGCTTATTATCAGCCCACTTGTTTTGAATCTATGTCAGAGCTTAAACCCAGCTGTAGGATTCTAACAGTGGTATTCAATAAGATTTCTGGTACATGGTATATGATGTGAACTCTAAATGCCATTGGTGATGTATGTATGATGGAGCAGTAATCTCCTTATCTGTGATAATCTAACAGTGTGAACATCTATTGACTAATCATAACAAAGATAAATATTCATAGAAATGATAAATATTCATATCTGCTTCTACACACTGATGGTATTGAATATTCATGACACGTATAATGGTGTGAGTTATTAGCACTGAATATACACCTCTACAGACAGTATAAACTAGTCTACATCAATACGCTATGTGACTAAGCTATATCTATGCTGTATGGTTGCTATGTCACTATCTTAGCATTGCTGGTAGGTTATATAATATAATCCAATACAATCATCATGCTAGTATTTACATACTGCTGAATACACATCTATAGTCTATACATATATGTATTTACGATACAAGGCTAGTAACTATACATAAACATGCTAGTTTGGGTTTACAGTTACCACAAACAACATATATGCATTCAAATCTTTGGTGGTAGAAGCATTTTACTTATTGATGCTTCCTATTATTTTCAATTTTATCATTTCTTAAATCCAAAATTCAACAAGGACCTACAATGAGTGTAGACTACCAATGATAAGTTGCCACTGTAGTCCTTCTTTATCCTCTGGTATCTTTCTAATCCCCTGCTACCCTTCTAATCCCTTGTATTCCTTCTAATCCCCTGGTATCCTTCTAAATCCCCTGATACCCTTCTTATTGGTGGTACTGCTACCCTGAGTTCACTCAACTCTTACCTAAAATATTATCTGATAGCTTTCAAAACAGTGTTGCCCTCGGAGGCTAACAGCAATATTTGGACTAAAATATGTCAGAGTTGACTTTCAATTTCTTTTTGAACACAGCAGATACATCAAGAGGTAACACATTATATAAATAGTAATTGTACTCACACACATCACATTCACTTATTGATGACAGGGTATACACTGTTCACAGGAATATAATGTACAACGACCATACTACTACCATGCTATGTCTAACACAAATATAATCAATTAACATTAATAAATACATAGTTCATCAGAATAGATATGAGATCAGATCACCAAAGGTCACCCAGGGTCAGGGATGTAACAAGTCCATTCTTATTCATGATTACCAGGAACTCTCTTGACCTGAATCAAGTCACTGGATCAAGTTACTCTATTACCTCTACGGTATGAAAAGCGTTAAACACTCGTTCACGTAAATTAACTTTGGAAACCAATTAACTTGAGACAAGACTGGTCACAACATTGCTCAGGGTTCAACAGTTTACATCCTGAAATACTTAAGAATTGAATGGTTTTTATAGGTGTGAATAATTTCTGCACTAAAAAGACAAACTTTCTCTAATCCATCACTGCTTGACCAGCATTGTTTGAAAATTAAACTCTTTTTTTGGCATTCATTTTATAAATAATGACAGTTTTTGGTTTCCCATTATTATGGTCACAGAATAAAATATTAATTATCGTGTATTTTATTGTAAAAGTAACACTTCAAAAGAATTTGTTTGAGCCAAAAAATATTCCTAGCTTCTCAAATACAACAGTCAATCCTAGCTGGTTTTGGGTGCTAAGAGTGACACTAATAATGGTGCAAAGATGGACCCCTTTATTTGAAGATTAACCTTCCTGCATTATATTATATATGAAATTTTTTATTTAGTCATCATAAAGTGATACTACTTGCAGCAAAATCAATTACTGCACCAATCTGTCTTATTATCGTCCATTTAGTTTGAGTGTTTTACACACACACAAAAAACCTTTCATCACAGATGTTCTCTTGGATTAAACATAACATCTAATTAAAAAAAACAAACTTTGGATTCCTTTTTTTAAGGAAGCTTTGAACAAAAGGAGGATAGATGATATAGCCATGATATATGGTTTCATGATCATGATAAAATTCCTCGCCGGATGAAGGATTTTGACCCAGGATACATATGATGGATGATAAGCTTAATCACCCCGTCACCAACTTAAAGTTTAACCAAGGCGACCAAGATTACATAGTAAGGGTGGTGTGATGGTGGTATAAAGATTACATAGTAAGGGTGATGTGATGGTGGTAGTCTATGCGTGAAGATGAAAGTTCAAGTGGGAGAGGAAGTCAATCTTGTCATCGTCATACACAGTCTGTTTTTATTAGATATATATATATAAGCTTTCCTATCTGAGGAAAAAAAAAGTCAAGGAAAAACCAGAGTATCACGAATACAAAACGATTACTGTCATTATTACCGAGGCTATCTCTAGATGTTGACTTAGAACGAGCCAATCTGGACGCCGGCTTGGAGGAGGTCGGTGACTTTGCAGTGGTGTACCTGGTCCTTGCCCGGTCCACGGCGGCCAGATTCACCTCGCTGCTTGACCGCTTGCCGAGAGTGACGGGACCATCTGTTAAAGAGTGCGTGAGGGAGAAGGAGAGCGGTGTGCGAAAAGAGAATGCTGGTGTTAGCGTTGAAGAGATTGGTGTAGAAAAATGCAAGCTTTTATCAATTCCTATATTCTGCAAGATACTTGCCATTATTATTATTTTTGTTTTTAATTAAACCTACTATTTATTGATTAAATCTTGTTTGGTGATTGAGCTATATGAGTTTATGGATCTCCTGTACTTGGAAGATTGAATTTTCTATTCAGTTTCTTTATTCGTAAGAGGGAGGCGGTAACTTCTAATAATTTTATGTTTCTTTCACTTTTCACAGATAGTTAGAACTTCTCTCACAAATGTGGGAATTTTATGGCTGGCGATTATAGCAACTTCAAAGTTTGACAAATTATAACAAGTTTAGTCTCCTTTTCAGAATTTATTCAATGTAAGGAAATCATTCCAATTTTCAGACTCTGCAAGATTCACAATTAATTTCAGCTCTTTACAATCACAAGACCCTCAGCATCTAAGGCACTGGCTATTATGTGTACACTGGAAAGTGTACAATGTTTAACAATTTGAAAGAGCAGCCAACGTTAACAGGCTGCAGCACATAGGCTTGAATGTTGAAATGTCTGAGTAAACCAACCTACATAATAGAGCATAGATTGTCAACATGGTAATAAATAACTTATCAGCAGAACATTTCTAGGCAACACGGTTACATTAATGAGCATGAAAAACCGGTCAATAAGATCAATATTGTACAAAAACAACATTTTATATTTAGGACACCAAACACTCGATGGTTACTATGTCTTCCTGGTGCATTGTTGGGTGCTTTGTGATAATTATTTCTATGATACGTTGAGATTGAGAAAGAAGGGATAGAAGTTCTGATAACAGCAATTTAAGAATGTTTGTATGTTTTTTCATGTTTTGTTAGTTTTTTAGTAGTCAAAGACGGTTAATTCACTTCCTTCTAAGTATTTTTTTATAAAATGGTACAAAAAGAGATTTGTGGTGGATATAGATAAATGAATGTTTTTCATGTTAAGCTTTTATGAATGTAATTTTAAGCATCAACTATTTATAGATGAATTTTGATACAATTTCTGAAGCAAGAGTGTTGCAAAAAGAGAGAGAGCAGAATGCTGAGGCATTGGGGGTGGTGGAGGGGTACAAAGGAGCAATTGTTTATGGAGCTGCATTGAACCTTACAATGTCCTACACAAGACCCAGCTCAAATACAAGCATTGTATTCTCTTTGCACAGCCTTCAAATCCCACAGGGTAACTTTACCAATCTGAGCCATTTTTTGCAGTATATTAACACATTTTCCTCTACAAATAAACAAGTTTTGGAACTAGAACAGCCTTACAAGCTATTTTCCTACAAAGCCTTTTCTGCTATCCCAAAAAATTGCCAACATAAATTTATTTTCATGCCTCATGTCTGTGGTCGTAGCTTTCTGTCGTGGGTGAGCAGCAGATTGCAATGAGCATGGTTGATTGCTTCTTGGGAATTCCTTAGCGATGGAGTATATTTAAGGCGGGTGAAGGAATAAATTGCAACGTATGGCTTACCTATTTCGGTTGTGGTTCTTGACTTTGCTGTAGTTGATCTCTTTGGCATTGACATTCTACTGCTACCACTACTGTTAAAATAGAAGAAAGAGAAATTCAATAAATGTCCCCCAAACTGACTTCATATGTACATCTGTCAAACTTTTACACTCACACATACAGGTGTGCTTTACATTCAGACAGAGGACCCTATTGTTTTTTATCCATTGTTCGAATTACATGTGCCCTAAACTTACCAATACTCCTTAACAGTAGAATTTTTATGAGGATGTGGTGATTCTTTCCAAATGATGTCTGAGGTCCTGGAATTTTTTCAAGTCCTCATTCAGAATACAAAACAGGTCTACACATACACACACAGATCTGATCAAACCAATGACTCAAATTATATATAATTTTTTTTTTTTTTTTAGCTTTTGAAGACGATCCTGCTAGGATCGAAACGTCAGGCCAACTTACTTTTACACAAAAATTATAAAGAAAAAGAAAAACATCAGAATTCGAATAACAATAAAAAAAATAATGAAATTTGTGTTATTTACCAACACTACCTATAAGTCATAGTATGCCATTCATCTTTGATTATTCCAGAGAACGAAACACTTTCCGATAATCTAAAAATATTTCACATTGACAGAGCGTAAACAAACAATTGAAACAGAATGCATTCATTTCATGTCTTATGTTACAGACACGGGTTGCTTTCTCTCAAAAGGATTCTTAGTTTTGCCTTCACTGCTCGATGATACTCACCTTAAGTTTTCGTGAGACCCAGCGCCCGATAGTTTACGATACGACCTATTTGAGTCCAGTGAGCTGGTACTGGAAGCGCCACTTAGCTCACCATTCAACATCTTCTGTTTGCTTGGTTCTAAAATATTAAACAGCTTGTCAGCTTGTGACTTAAAATTCTCTGAAAATTTCCAAAATGCTCTGTTGGTAAACAAAGATAGGGAAAAGGCTCAGTAATACATATATAATTGAAAATGACTTCGAGTTGGTTAGAATCATGTTTGATCTCTAGAGTAAGGCAAATATGTCACCAATACAGAACTAGTATTGTTCGATACAGGTGACAAACGCCTACTGTGGAATTACGACCTTCCTTACCGGTTTCGAACCACTGGACATACAATCAGCGTCCATAGCCTACACTCATGTTAACATTATCAAACCTATGTAATTTGAAGTGTTAAGTAAATCTGTTTATTGTTATTTTTTCTTTTTTTTTTACATATAAGCCAGAATTAATCACTCCATAGGCACATCTTTATTCTTCCTTTTTTTATCATGTCTATGACAAATTTCATTGCTGATAATTTGATTTTAAATGAGGATGCAGTACTGTGCCAAGAGTGGGTATTCATTCAGGGGTCAGTGAGGATGAGTTGGGCATAGGCATGGGAAAAAAGGTAAATAATTCTTTGTAAGTCTCTTCAATATGCAGCTCATTGATCTACAGAACTACGTACTACGTAACTCATGACCTGTTTCACTGGGAAGAAAACCTGCATTAGAAACTGAAAGTCACTATCCTGGCTCATCTCATGGAAAAGGAGGGGTTGAGAAATATACCCAGGGGGCGAGGGGGGAGAGGGTGTCACCAGAAGTGATTAAAACCTCAAGGGCAAGGAGGATTATAGAAAAGGGACAACTTACGACCTGGGTTCCATAATACTGAAAGTTTTCCACAACAAGTATATATGTGGACAATAAATCTACAATCCTATTTAAATAAGATGTGTGGATGATGTCTTACTTTCTTGAAGTGCTACGAGCCTCTGAGTCTGCATCTTCCATTCCCTTGTGTAACGCCTCTACAAACAAGCCTACGTGTTTCTCCATCAGGTGCGGTGGCCACGTAGACACAATCATGTTAATGAAATAGAAAGTTTGTCTGAAACACAATTAAGTGGAAAAAGGATTTGACATAAGAGCAACACAATTTATGATTACTACACACATTTAGGAATGCAACAAGGTTTGGGAAAGATGCTCACAAAAGTTTGGTGGCGAGAAGGACGTACTGTAATAAATGACAGCCGACGTTCTTTAGAACGCAGGACAAGACCCTGGCAAATTAAGAGCACCGAGAAGTCAACTTGGTTAACCTTTACTTGGGATGAACGGTTAAACATAACTCCATAATAAAGCAAAAGAGACTTTGGAAGATATTGAACCATGTAATAATAAAGTCAGAAATGACTGCAATGTTTGCAATGAGTCAGAATTTCTTTCCCTTTTTTAATCCTAATTTTAGGATTCATCATCATCATCATCATCATCATCATCATCATCATTTATAGAACAGGGCTTGGTATGTATTGTAAATTTGCTGCAAATAAACAAAATGAAGGATGCTCAAGTAAACACCGCCCCCCTCCCGTCCCCGCCCCCCCCTAAAAAAACACATTAAATTGTTACTTACTTCCTAATAGATGAAGACTTTGATGTTATATGTGACTTTACAATTGGGATTAACCTAGGATTGTAGGTATTCTGAAAACAAAAGGATAGAACGAAACGTGATTAGACAATTGACAATAAATGTGATCCCCGATTTATAAACATGAACATCTTGGCAAACAGAGGCACTGTTAGGTATCGTCTTCTCACAAGTCTGGTCTCTTAGCTCATGTGGGATTTACCTCTTCTACCACAGTGCTTGACGGTAACACTTGACTAGTAACTATTGACTATAAGACCCTACCAAGTCAAACACGTAACTTAATTAATCGTAACATAATGCAGAAAAAAAAAAACCTATATACTAATGTGAAAAAAGGTTGATTGTCCTAACTTAATATTACTCAGTGCTGGAATGTAAATATATTTAATTTCAATACACTAACTCAAGAATTATCAAGAATTGAAAATCAGCGGCATACAATGGTGCAGTAACAGGACAACCAGTAGTATAACACACCTCTCAAACAAACTTTTGCAAAAAGATACATAAACCAACTTATATGTTTAAATCAAAAGCTGTTTTTTACAAAAGAGGCTTGTGTTCATTTGATGTAACCTTAAAAGCTGCTCTCCAGTTGAACGTATGAACGGGTCCAAAATCCTGAGTTTTCTAAATGTAATATGAACTCTTCAACCCTGTACAATATTAGCTGCAAAACAAATTACTTATGAAAAATATTGCAAATGGTAACATCAGATGACAGCTGAGTTAACACCATCCATCTTGGATAAATTATGGCTAATTTACTTTGACACATCACATGGTCATGAGGCAATAATAAGCTGAGTGCATGTTTGTCCACCAGATCAACAGCCTTGCTGCTGAAGATTGGCTCACACTGCTACGGATGTATTAAAAGGACTGGTAAAAATACTAACTTAATGCAGTCCTAAACATTAACCTCCTACTGACAGATGAGTGACTGGAATCAGAGCTTCTAATACATCAGTCCTAATACAAATCAGTTGTCAACTCCTTCAAATCCAAACTGGTTGAACATTTTTAATTTTGTTTGAGCAGCCGATAGCATTGTCAAGAGAGTCTTTCACTTCCTTAGATACAGATCCAATTAACCTGAACGTTCTTGGTCGACAGAGTAAGATCTATAGGTGATAATATGGATGAATAAATCAATGCATTGGAAGTAATGGAAACCTTATAAGTGGAGGGTAGTAGGAGATAACCCTGGTTGGTCAAATTTAAGTGGACATTTTTTCTTTCTTCCATTTTTCTCTCGGACTGAAACGATCTTCCACTGCCCAAATAAGCTAACCTGTATAGAACCTGCCACCTGATGCCAATTGTAACGCTACAAAGCAGCCAGCCTTTTGGTTTTAGCGTTGTAAACTGCCCAAGTAAGCTAACCTGTATAGAGCCTGCCACCTGATGCCAATTGTAACGCTACAATGCAGCCAGCCTTTTGGTTTTAGCGTTGTAAACTGCCCAAGTAAGCTAACCTGTATAGAACCTGCCACCCTGATGCCAATTGTAACGCTACAGAGCAGCCAGCCTTTTGGTTTTAGCGTTGTAAAATGACATGCTTCCTGGCGGAATGACTACTTACCGTAAGGATGAATTCAATACAGACACAGCCACTGTTCGCCATGACTTTGGCACTGTTAGGGATCAATTGGAACAAGGTAGGAAGTACAGACTCTGCTGCGTGGTCAAATTGGCGACCTAGTTTACAAGATAAATGCCTGTCAGAAGAAAGAGAGAACATGGCTGATTAAATCACCGAGATCTCCTGGTATGGGATGTCACCTGAAACATCACAGGGATCTTAAAAATCGCATCACTAATTCGAGGATAGTAACAGGATGAACTCAACTATAATTTAACGTCTGCCATGCTTATTAGTAATTACTGTCCGTGCTTGTTGGTTTATTTGGAGTTCATTGCATACAAGTTCCTTCAGATAGAGATTAAGCTAGGACTGAGCCATCAGGTTCTCAAATCAAAATTAAATAAGGATTCCCTCGGTAACGTCCAGTTAGTGGTGGGGGGCGCGGGGATGGGGGGGGGAAGGAAAGTAAGACAGTGTCTTAGTTTCATTAATAGCAATCTTGCTTTAAGTAATACTTGCTCAGATTGGCTAAAACTGCCAACCAAACGCAAAAAGCTGTTTCAAGGACTTCAAAGGCACTTAGGGAGAAACAAATTTCCTGAAGAATGGGGGGAAATAATAGCACAGAAAAATTATACCAAGGAATAAGAGAAATTTAAAAATAAAACATGAATGGATCTTTCCGCAGGCAGAGAATAGCGAGCTTAACATTTCTGGTAACTTACGCTAAGGTAATGCACGCTTCCCTGACGACTTGTGACCTGAGGTCCTTGGCAGAGAGAACAAGAGCTTCCTCCATCAATCGTAACAGAGGCAGGAAGCAGTCGTAATCTTGAGCACCGTTGTTAACCAAACTCCGCATCCGTTTAAGCTGGAGAGAGGAGTAAAGTGTAAAAAGGCATAGCTATAATAATCCAAACTATGTGATGATATACAGTATGTTAGTATACAACATAGCTAACAACAGCAGCTTTACATGGTCTCCAAGGGAGTTGATGAATCATATCTTTGCACAAAGTAGTAGTAATGGTTTGAAGATGGAATGATCGTATCTTTATATAACCAAACTGAACTTACAGCCACTGCCCTGGCTTCCCAGTCGTGTTTGTCATCATTGGTCATTTGGTAAATTGCGTTTAGTTCATCCTGAAGACTCTTCGTGGAGTACACCTGAAAGAGAATTGGTCAGATAAATAAATATTCTATATTCAGTGAGACGATATAAGAAAGAAAGAAAGAAACAAAAACAAACAGACAGACAAACAAACACCTAAAAGAGAAAATTAGAAAGATAAATAAACATCCGATATTCAGTTTCTTCATATTATGAATCTATGCTTTTCTCAACGTTAAAAAGAGGTTGACTTAAAGACAAATGCTTTGCTGTGAGCAGTGAGAGTCAAGATTCTTCTTTCCTTTTAAATGTTCTTTCATTTACATAGTCTTTCCAAAACAATGACCTGGTTAGTGATCTTTGTTTACATGCCCAATTCTGAGGTCTTTTCCAAATGAGGGGTGAGGGGACCTATGTCTCTTTCTCTCTCTTCATGTTTCTCACTTTCCGTCCTCATTTACATATGGTTCATCGTTCTATGTTCATGTTTCCTTTTCATATAAAGACAGCTCCTATTCCCAACCCCCACCCCAAAGAAGAAATCACACTTCAAACTCTGTTTACCCAGTATTTACACCTTCCGGAGACTCCATCTGAATTGAACAGCCAAATACATTTGCATACTACACTTCCAGTTCACATCTTTTCACTGTGACCCTAGATGCATACTTTTACCTCAACCAGCAATAACTTCAAACCAAACCTATGAACAAAACGTACTTCTCTACTGACATCAAGTTCCCCCTCTCTGAGTCATTTAAATTAATTCTAAAGACCTTTGGCCAAGGGTCCATGATTAAACAAATATATACAGCAAATGTGAATTCTAGTATATCCCTTCTGTAACATTTGAGAAGGACTTACATTAACTGTATCTACATCTTCAAAGCCTGCAAGAAAGGTATCTTTATCAACAAGGGTTGGTGTAGATGAGCCTGCCAGAGAGAATGGAAAATGAAAGAAATATTATGAATGTTGAAATATTAATTTTGTTCTTCAATAGTTATCACCTGAATGTGGTTGCAC
>JAIPMN010003414.1:13621-30899 GCA_020650975.1 Apostichopus californicus | reverse complement strand
ACGTGAGTGAACAAGTGTGTCTTGTTTGCGTTAACTATGTGTACAAGCCAAATGAAACACGTCCACCACAAGAAGAAGACAAACGTGAGTGGACAAGTGTGTCTTGTTTACGTTAACTATGTGTACAAGCCAAATGAGACACGTCCACCACAAGGTGAAGACAAACGTGAGTGGACAAGTGTGTCTTGTTTGCGTTAACTATGTATACAAGCCAAATGAAACACGTCCACCACAAGGTGAAGACAAACGTGAGTGGACAAGTGTGTCTTGTTTGTGTTAAATATGTGTACAAGCCAAATGAAACACGTCCACCACAAGATAAAGACAAACGTGAGTGAACAAGTGTGTCTTGTTTGCGTTAACTATGTGTACAAGCCAAATGAAACACGTCCACCACAAGAAGAAGACAAACGTGAGTGGACAAGTGTGTCTTGTTTGCGTTAACTAGCATGCCAAACTATAAATTACTTCTGGATGCTAAGATGGTTGTACATCAAAGGGTGTCTCTCTGACTAAGCTGGTTGGTGGTTTAGTATCAAAGGCATCAAAATGTTACACATGAAACAACATGTCTTTATCGTCCTAACAGGTTGTATTACTTAAGACAAGCTATATTAAGACAAGAATATTAAGACAAGCTACATTGGTCTGTCCTTTCGAATTTGTCTTAATGTGTAATTATATTATAAGACGAGAGGAGAGGCTGCAAGACTTATCGAACCACAGTAATGATCTTTTTAACAAAAAGCTGATGCCTTTTTCAGTGAAGAATTGGACAAAAAAAAATCAAGCAACATTTGTTTATACCAGTTTGAACTGAGTCACGAAGGATGGGAGATTCTAACTCTTCTACAAACTGCTTCAGAACTGAACAGAATTCAGAACTTACTTGTTTCATCTTGGAACAGAAATGAGAACTTACTTGTTTCATCTTGGAAGAGAAATGAGAACTTACTTGTTTCATCTTGGAACATAAATCAGAACTTACTTGTTTCATCTTGGAACATAAATCAGAACTTACATGTTTCCCATCTTGGAACTTCTGAACCTCATCCTGTCTAATGAAAGAATCCAGAAAAGGTAACCCATTGATGCAGAAGGCTTTCAAATGAAGCGAACTATATAACAATACCGGTGGAGAGATAGGAATGTGATAACAGACTGAACATGAAACTCTGACAGGTTTTGTATTATTTTTTGCATGTTAAATTGTTTGTATAACAACTAGCAAGTTTTTGGGAAACATAGTTAAAGTCCAGACAATGATTCCTCACAATCTTCCTACTGGAATATGAAAATCAACGATTTGCAAATGAGTGTTGATTTGAGCCTAACAGTAGATAGCTGTTATGCATACGATAACGTTTACTTTAAAACATTGTGAAATACGAATATTCATGTTAATTACACTAGTGTAATTTAAAGATTGCAGAAGGTTGTTTGGGATATTAAAATGATGGTCACATGACACAGTAGTTATAAGAGTGATATATGTTGCATAACTGAATTTCTGATAAAGACTGTTGTCGAGGAAACCAGAAATACTGATTATTGGTATTGCTTTTCGCAACTGGTGCAGTTGAATGCAAGAGTGAGTCAAGGTTTATGTTTGTGGTATTATAACACTTCCAGACTCTTGCCTTGGAAAGTATCAGACATTCAGAGAGAGAAAGTTCTACTGCACGTGAATGGAGGAACGCATGTAGACACAGTGAAGGTGCTTCATTAATCATATAGAAGTATTTATAATTATTTATAATTATTGCCTTCAAAAAGGGATAAATTAAATAGAGACAAAAATCTTCTTCTTTAAATTTTCATAGAAACATAATGACCTCCAAGCAGGGCATTGAATTGATTGTTTATAACTTCCTCAGAGCTATTCCTTGGTGTTTGTTATAAACAACTTATCAAGCTTATTTTCAAAGAATGCAAGCAAATATGAACAATATATTTGAATATTTGCTTTCTTTATACTTTGCTGACATCAAGGCTTGAATTTAATCACTGCTTATATTGACAAAAGTGTCAACTGATAAATTACTAAGGTATTACCTGATTATCAAATGATTGGTTAATTCGTAACGAATATTCATTTATTAAAGTTTGTTGACTTGTTAATGGTCAGTCTTGGTAACATTTTGGAATGAATATTCATTGTTACTTGTTCGAGAACATTGCTTGGTATACTAAAGACCACAAGGGTATAGTCCATTGCAGTCAAAACACTGATTCAAAAATGAGCAATATTTTTCAAAATGATAGCCAAACTTTCAGTCCTTTATTGGCAGACAAAGAATGATGCAAAAAGATCGACAACACATAATTTGTATGTCTGTGTGTGTGTGTGTCTGTGAGTGCGTTTGTTTTGCTATCAGACCGAGGAATTGAACAAAAGAAGTTCAGGTCCTCGGTTATGATTTCTAAAGAATCACCATGTCCTCGGAAGAATTCTATTGTATGGGGTATTGTTAAGGTTAGGGTACGTGGATTTGAACAATGGAAAATACAATGGGGTCCTCGGTCTGAATGTAATACAAACATGTGTGTGTATGTGTATTTGATAAATGTCCTTTCTTGAAGATTACACACACAGTTTCTGCAGTCTTATAGGTTTTTCTTGAATACGGTTATTTGCATGAAACTGAATAATAAAATAAATCTGAAAACTTGTCTTAGTAGTTTTGTATTATTTTTTCACCTGTAGACATTTCCTAAAATTCAGAGACCAATAGGTGATTATGAGAGTTAGGATTTGTGTTTACTTTTAAAGTTGTGATAGATAATCATGCATGCAATAATACCAACTTTACTTCTTTGGGCCAGTGTATCTAAATGAGGACTCCCACACATCTACAGGGATACCAAGTACCCAACACAGGTTTGAGTTTGAGGGTGGTGGCGGTTAGGGGCTAGAAGTCGGATGAAATGTTCAATGGTGTTGCCATGGGCATCTCTTGCATCACTGCGTTCCTTTGAAAATCAATGCTGTGGACATTTTCCGGGTGAGGGGGGCATAGTCCTCCCCTGACCCCTGAGAGCCATGTGATGATATATATAGTCTTCCCAGCTATGGGGAGGGGGTTGTCAATGAGACTCAAGTATGGGGGGGGGAGGGTTAGTAAGACAGCATTTGGAATTTGAGTGAATGTTGATAGTTGTGAATTTGGGAGGGGGGAGGAAATGGTAGTAAAGCAGGGAACCATCCCCATCTCAATGAAAACAATTTTTTTTACGAGAAACCTTTGTTCAACTTTTCGACAAAAGTTGTGCACTGTACCAATACAGTCATTGGCTGTGTTACATTTTCAAGGTTGTTTACTTTGTTGGTTTGCTTGTGTAAACAATTAAGCAGTGGTACAGTAGATTGAGAGGGTCATTAGTGGCTTATAATGTTGTTATCTTACGCAATCATTTCATCAGAGATATATTGAAACGTTGGGCATTTTATCAACATATTATGAGTTATCTTTATCCAAGTTACATAGATTCATATCTGAGTGAACAAATATATCAAAATGAACAAATATTTCCTCAAAACTGGAAAAAAGGGGAAGTGAAGGAAGTGTGTTTAGAAGGAGACTTTTGTGAACTTTCTCCTTGGTACAGCTAGGGTCTCTGGTATAACTGCTTCATGCATATTCATGTAATTTCTATCAATGATTCATCA
Source organism: Apostichopus californicus (assembly GCA_020650975.1). Taxonomy (NCBI): domain Eukaryota; kingdom Metazoa; phylum Echinodermata; class Holothuroidea; order Aspidochirotida; family Stichopodidae; genus Apostichopus; species Apostichopus californicus. Next base: position 27,229 of record JAIPMN010003414.1, on the reverse strand, counting down.
TTGTTACTCTAATATCAGGATAATTTGTTAACATGTTTGAATTATGATAAGCCAAGATACATATTGGTATCGTTAATGCAGCAGGTTGATTAAAACTTAGCGACTTGTTTCACAAGATGTACTTTATCTTATTTATTATGTTCTTCATATCACATAAGTAGTGTGTAGTTCCGTACACATGCTGTGAAACCTTTGGTGTATTTTGCTGTTTATTGCCTATAATCCTTAAATTTAAACAAATCACAAGTTGGAGTCTTGTATGCTAATTAGGTCTAGAGCATGCTAGATATGCATGGTTGTGTACATGTAAAACATCCTGCGAAGTAACTGACATGTTATCAAATGGAGGTCCTTCTAACATGTAAAGAGCTTGTAATTGTGAAAGCAGCATGCACCCTGAATTTTATATGCAAATACAGCTAGGTCAAGGTTAATCTGCTGACATTCCATCAAACAAAGAAAAAATCTTTAGCTGGACCTGAGATGTCCATCGCTGTATCATTTATCACTGTACTGTGGGTATTGACCGCAGCTGTATGTACTGACTGAACACTAGTGTCTAATTACTGACGGTAGCAAGCTGTGTGTTTTTTCTGGGATCGATGGTGGTGTCTAACACTTCTGTTACACCTCAATCGAAACTAGGTCAGATTACCGGCATTAGACGTTTCTTTTTGCGCGAGTCTTCACACCCTTTAAAGCTACCATCTGTTGTTGCTCAGTCTCAATTTTGTAGTCAAATACACAATATCCCAGTCCGAGAAAGAGTTCTTGCGATCTGAGACCCAAGACTTAGTCGTTTTAGGATCTGAGTCCGAGACCATCACAATCCAAGTCGAGACACATAGTCTTGTACCTAATGGTCAGTGTGCTATGTCATAGTGCAACATGATGTAAAACCTGAGATCTCCATTTCATATTGTTGTTGCTAAGTGATATGGACTTTTAGACTTGTTCAAGTCTTTTCATCAAAAAAAAATTCCTCAAAACTAGGATATCTCCCAAGAAGACTTTTCTCAGCTGGTTGTTAGTGTTGATCATAAGAAGCTTCATAATTCTAGGTATATATAAATGGTGATGGTTAGGTTGGGTTTACTTTTAGTTTAAACATTTGAAGGGATCATCTCCAAGTTTGAGGTATAAATAACTGCCACAGGCAATTTCGGCCTTTGTGTGTCTGTCATTCGACGGGTGAAAGGCCATTGGAACGAAACCTGTTAAACTGGCACAGGGATCAATCGCCACATTGCACTTATCCATCAGGTGAGAGTTTTCATGCCTCATGGGGGGCTTAGACCGCCTTAAGTTGATGTTTATTTAATATGTCAAAGTGAAGTAGATTTTGTTTGTTCAAGGTGTCAGCCATGTTTGACCTCAGCTGAGAGTAGGTGAGGGAATAGTCAGAAATGAAATGATATCAATTGAAAATAAAATACTGACTGTCTTGGAATACTTGTAGTTACAAATTATTCTATGTTTTTTATCTTTTGTACATTAAAGAAGTATATTTGGTGTGAAACAACAAAATAGAAACCTAACTGTATCATGGCAAGGACCCACACCCCAACACAGGTTTGATGGAGGTGGGGGAGGGGTGTAGAGGAGTCAGACCAATGTTTCAGGAGTATGAAAATTGACCCCTGTGGAGGCACCATGCCTTCATGATAATGCATGATAAAGCTAGGTTTGGTGAAGACCTCTGTTCCGATATGAGCCTATGCTGCATGCATTTGAGCACAACCTAGGATGCAAAAAAAACAACCAAAAAATGCAGAGGATGCCCTCATAAGTTTACTACAATAGGTGAATAACTTACTGAATTTAATTTCATTATTTATAGCTGCAATGATAAAGCAAATGATCCATGTATCCCCCCCCCCCCCCCTCCGACCCCACCTATTTTCATGAAATTGAAGAAATTTAATGAACCTGAAAGACATAAAGGTGTAGTGGAGTTTTTGTTTTATCTCTAGACATAACTTTGATTTCACTATGCAATTGTGCAGGTAATAAAATTTCATGCTTAATGTTTTATTCATATTTAATGTTGCCATTAAGTATCATAAATGAAACATGTTTTAAAGCAATTTATTTCTATTGATAAGCAGAATACTGATGTAAAGTATCTTGCTTGATAAACTTTACCACAAACTTAAGGTACAGTGGTTTCAGTATCGACAAAGGAATTTATTGTTATCATCTCTGTGTCTATCCAATGTACCATCACACTTAACTAATGCCATCAGTCACCATAGTAACGGCATACCAAGTTCTTCCTTCTGATAATGTGAACTGAATAGATACCCTAATGGATATATACAGAAGTGCATTTTTAAGTAATTTGATCTACACACATGTGCCTGTGCAGTTATGTTGATGATGATGTTCCTTTTAGAAATGTCAAATACTGTTTTCTATGTTATGACATTTTTCAAAATAAAACAATACTGTTAGCAAACTGCTTATCCACTAAAGAGCCTGTGTAATAGAATGTGTAAAAGTAAGTTGGCCTGATGTTTCGATCCTAGCAGGATCTTCTTCAGAGGCTAAATGACAAGTAACAGTAACAGAAGGGACAAAAACATGCACAGAATACAGACAGGTTAATGAGCATGGTGAACACAAAGAGATAGATGTAAGGGGATTAGTAGACAAGGGATGGAGAGAAGAAAGAAAGAAACCAACAGGGGAAGAGGGGAGGTAGGAGATAAACAGTGGAGGGACAAAGAGAAGATTAAGGGAAGAGGGTAGGGAATAAACTGGAGTGCAAAGACTGAAAGGTGTGGAGAAGAAAAATGAAATTTTTGACAGAATGATACTTTTATAATTTTTTTTAATTTCTTAAATATTTACTTGTATGAGTGCTCCCCCATAAAATGCTTGATTATCAACTTTTGATTTCAAATAATCAAGTATATCAATTTCTGTCATGTAAGCCTCTTTGTCTGTTGTTTGTATGATTGTGACATGGTAAACAGACATGTCATACATATGGAAATCTTTGGTCTGTAATTTGTCGCACAGATGCATAATCTTTGAGTTTTCATTAGCTAACAGCTGTGTGAATAGCAGTATAGCTTGGGTTAACACTGACAAAATAAATAAATAAATATAGAGCAAATATTCACAAGAGAACAACTTTTCCTCCTCACCCAAACACTCTCATTCTTTAAACATTAGTATTGAAACCCAAGTGTTTGTAAAATATGCAATTAAAAGCTGTGAATACTTCAAAGTTTCTCAGTAAATAAGAAATTAATATTCCACAATGAAGGCAGAATTTCATATACAATGATGAATGCTTTGATTGGCCATGTTAGGGACTTCCTAATAGGTTTGCTTTTGCTGGTTTCATATAAAACAACCAACAATGTCTTCAAAAAGCAGTTGTCTATGAAAAGTGTCAACTTGATAATCACCAGAAAAATTCCACAAACAGAAATAACTCAAAGAGCTGCCATATTTCCACAGATTCAGTAATCACTTTGGACTTATAAAGTCCCAGAATGAAGTTATAACCTCACAAGCAGATAAGCATTGTTTATTATTTTAATCCATTGTGAACTTAGAAATATGTCAGGCACATTACATTCTATGACACATTTGTTTTTCCAATGTTTTTATCTAATTTTCAAGTATTTTGAATTGGCAGTATTACAGTTTAATCCATTTTTGTCTGAAAAGTGTCACTAGGTCACAAGGATCCTAACCTGAGCTGCCATGAAACATATTTTTGTGAATTTTTCTCATGAAATGGATTTTTGTTATAGGAAAAGATGTGTTTGATTTTCTTCCTTATCTCTAAGTGGTTACCCCACAGTTGTGACTAATAGATTACTTTGATTTTTTGTCAGGTATTACAGAGTGAATTATGCTTTGTTTGTTCTTAGGGTTCAGATTATCATCGTTAAGTGTCATGTTTTGGTGAAGAGAGGATGATATTATTGTGAGTTAGTCACCCTCAGAACTTGTCCATACAGAGTACATCCACACTTGATCCTACCTGTCCTAATAGTGTCTATTCAAAACCATTAATAATTCACTTCACTTTATTCATTTACGTTTACATTGGATTCTGCCTCTTGGTTATTGGACCATTGAGCAGGCGATCAACAAACAGGCAGGTCATATGTCGATGTTTCCATATGTAATAGTTGCATGCACCCTTGTATCCGATACAAAAGGGCACACAGCTAGATTCAGGGCATGATGTCATTTTTAATTCTGACCTCTGGTCACCGTCATCCACCTAGCTTTAACCCTAGTTATTTTGATCTTGCTCTCCTAATCCGATCTCCCAAATCAGATCTGATCTGATCCGGCCCTGAAGGAGCATTAAGATATTGGCCCGGGGGTCTGGTCCTGAGTGCGAGAGCTTTCATAAAGGAACTTGATCCCATGCGGAGGATCAGATCCCCTGCTCGAAATTTAGTTTGAACCCAAGCACACAGTTAAACTGCCCAGCCCGCCCAGGTGATATTTTTCACTCTGTAGCTGTTGCCAGATGCCTTCACAAGATATAACAAACTTATAACAAAATTTCATATCCACGTGGTAAATTCTACCAGGATGTAATGTAGAGGGATGATGTAAGTTTCCAACATTTTTTTCAAGCAATTAACTTCAGCCACCGACTATATCCCTTTAAGACAAGTTTTCATGTCAAAGCAGCTGTTTTGAGTCAATTTGAAACTTTCTTCTGATGTAGTATATAAAATCCCATACCCATGGAGGTCATTACCTCGACTAGCTTAGTTTCTTTTCAAATAAAAATGAAGTAAGAATTGCTGGTACTATTTCCAATTTTCTATTTTTCATGTAATTAATACCACTTTGAAAAGTATCTGGGCGATGAAATGTTAAGGACTGAATCAAATTCATTTAACAATCACTGATTAATTTGTTTGTGGTGAGGAAAGCTCTATAAGGATGTCTTTGTGTTGATACTGCACAGTTTTTTCTTGTTTAATGTAACTTAGATTTCCAAAGTATTGTCCAGTAAACTCAAAAAGCTGCTTTTTTCAGAATTAACATAAAATTTCTATTTGAACCTCACTTTGTAAGTATGGATATAATGGTTCTGTTAAATTTCTATTATTCCATTTATCTAGTCTTTAATGTTGTAAGTGTTGTCAAAAAGTGATCAAAGTAGCATTTGTGTAATTCGTGGGTGTGGTCCTGTGTGTGTGTGTGTGATATGAGGGAGGGGGAGAGGCATGGGAAAAAGAAGAGAAGGCTAAACGACAGATCTATCTTAATAAAATAAAACTGTTAGCAAACTGCTTATTCACTAGAGAGCCTGTGTAAGAGAATGTGTAAAAGTAAATTGACCAACTTACTTTTACACAGATCTATCTTAACACAGAGAAAGTCTAAGATAGTACAAAAAATGAAAAGCCAAGGAGGAAACAATCGTTTAATCATTGACACATAGTTAGGATTCTGTGACTTTGTGATGCACCCAAATTCCCCTCCTGGAAATTAACATTATCATCAGCTAAATGATGACCTCTGATTGGCTGAAAGTGAACAGACCCTCTAATCAGGTGACTTTAACAGACAGAGGGGAAGTACTTGAGTAGGTCGACCTAGGTTATCAGACGTTCCTCTCACCTGTCATACAGTCTATTAGCTTATCACTCAATATTGCCAGGAAATTTCAATTATTCTGTTCTACTCACTTTTGCCTTTGGAATGTTATCAAAGTGGGTGCACATTCCTGCTTCTGGAAAATATTTGATGGTGTGGAACAACTGTATAATTTCATCTTTTTCATTGCTTTAAAATACTCATGTTTCCAGATTGGTCATATTGCTGTTTTGTCTTTTGTCAGTAGTGTAAGTTTATATAATCCTCTCTGTGGATATTGTGCAGTACTGTTTGTACTACTGTGATAAACAAACCCAAAACGGTGGTGTCTGTGTCTTCATCAGATAGGAATGGTTTAGAAGTCAAGTTGTAATCAAAGGTCTTTAACTCTTAGTGAGGTTGCTTGTTTACTTAGTTGAGTCACAGTCAACAGGGAAAGGTAAACCAGAAGTCTCATACCTAGCAGGGTACTGCCGTATGAGCGACACAGGTGTTCGTTGGTCATGTGTTTTTGCAATGTAGAAATTTTGCAGACCGCCATCAGGGGACAACAATTGAGTGCACAATAATCCAATGGCACAACAATCGACCGCACTGTTGAGACAAGCACATCAAGGTCTGCCGAGGAAGTTTACAGAGCATCGGTAATCAATTCATCGATATAATTACCCGTAACTTACAAGGACTCCCAGCCGCTTACGGTTCAAGTTTACATTTTGTCAATTAAATAAACTGACTGGCATTCTTGTTGATACCACAGATAACATTGGATAGTTAGTATTACAGGAGTCGCTGCAAGGAGATTTGAAATTGTGTCTGACATTTGTGTCTCTTTGTAATGGAACGTGGTCGTCGTCGATCGTAGACTCGGAAATGTTTCATCAGTCAACTTAAAAGATGATTTAATCTGATGTCATTTCTTTGATTTATAATTCTGTATATACTTTGAATCATGATTAGAGGAGGTTTCTACACACTAGTCTACAGGTGTGTTCTCCTGGCATGGATCTTTACGACAGCGTCCGGGAATTACCGGCTCTGCAACTTTGGCGGGCAGTTCGAGGAGGATTACGAGGGCATCGTTGGGGATATTGCAATTTCGGTGGAAATAGAAGGGGACCCCAAATTTTATGAACCTGAAAGGTGGTACTTGGGTGAGTAAATTTTCTACTTTCAAATTCAATTGAACAGTTTAACTGTGAATGTGGGATTGGTAGATTAGACCATCCTGTTTAACTAGGGGAGGGGCTGTGAATATTTTGCCAATGTGATGATGGTACCATTTGCGATTACATTTAGTTTCTAAATTTCTACCTGTTGGGGATCGAGAATGTGCCCCAACAGGTGACAAATCTTGACCCTTACACCAACCGCCATGTTAGTTATTGACTATATTTAATTTTAAACAACACCCATGGTGGCCTTACCCTAAATCATAGATTTAAAAACATCCAGTGAGGAGATGAAGTGTCTCTCTTCCCCCACCCCCACACTCCCCACCCCTTCTCTCCCTATCCCAGGTTATTGTAGATGATGCCCCCCTCCTGTGACTTTTGTGCTAAAATAACTAGCATACGAAATTCTGTATTTTATTCAAACTGCTGTAATTCATTTTATGTATGTATATACTATCTTGGTGATTGGGGGGGGGGGAGTGAGGGGCAGGGGAGGGGATGTTCATACAATATTACTAAATAAGTATTTTTAAATGGTGGTTCACCAGAGAGTTTTGTTCCCTTTAGTTTTCTAAGTTTTGAGCAAATTGTCTCGTTGCATTTGTGGTTGAGTCCTTTTCATAGGTTATACTTGATTATATTAAGTTCTTTTGATATGAGGTGAGCAACTAGTTTTTTTGTCCTATTTATATAAGTCAAGGAGTTATTATCACTGAGTTCTGTTGATTTGAAGTAAGCAATTAGTACTAAGTTTATTGATATGATATGATGTTACCAAGTAGTATCAGATGACTTTGATGGATGCTCTTTGAGCAGTATGACCACACTGTAATGCATAGTGATATGTGATAATGGATGGCGAGAGCTGGTACTGGATGCTCTCTGAGCAGCATGTCCACACTATAGAGCAAAGGGAAACCGGGTAATGGATGCTCTCTGAGCAGCATGCCCACACTGTAGAGCATAGGGAAAACCGGTAATGGATGCTCTCTGAGCAGCATGCCCACACTGTAGAGCATGATGAGAGCTGGTGATTGTTGCACTCTGAGCAGCATGCCCACACAGTAGAGCATGGGGAGAGCTGGTGATGGATGCTCTCTGAGATGTAATGCCGTATTAAACCAACCTCAAATTTTATTATGTCATTTTAAACATTGATGTATGTTTTAAACCTGTTATATGAGTAAGTTTTAGTATGAAAACAAAATTCAAAGTGATATGCTGCTTTCTGATTTGGACCTGCTGTGAAAAAAAATCCTTTTAGAGACTAACTCTGTCACATACTGTAGCTTCTTAAACTTAATATATGGACTATGACTTGCTTATAAGTAGAGAACTGCCTCAAATTATGGCACCTAAAATGTGTGTCAAAACGGGTTGCTGTTTCTGCAGGTTTTAACAGTCAACATTATTTCTATAGACTTTCACAGGGTCAAATTAAATAACATTACATGTATAATGAAAACTAATCCTTAGGCGGTGACTTTTAAAAGAATTGATAATTTTAATCTTGTGATTTAAACATTTTTTATCCCTCAAGCATATTTTGATAACAAACATAAAAACATGATATGATTGAATATCAAATCACCAACCAAATTGCTGGCTGTACGCATCATAGTAGCAGTACCCTGCTGAGAGGAAGAACTATTAAATTACATATTAATATAATTATTTGAGTCCTGATATGGCCTACAACTGTCAACCTTTGAATTCTCATATTCTAAATGATATGATTTGCGTATATATACTCAAGTCTGTCAATTGTCAGCGTGTTTGTTTTTCCAACAAATTTGGATCAATGACACAAGCTTTACCATTTGACAAAAGTGTCTAATTTTCTTTACGCTCGTTGATGGAATATGGCTTGCAGTGTTTTGAAATTGTCAAGTGTGCATAAAGAAAGGTATTTCACTTCAAGCACTGCTTGAGTGTTAAAGCTATATATGTCCAGTTTTAGCATCAGACTAAAAGCACAATTTCATTATTTATATGCATTTGTGACACCAGTTGTTCTCTTAATCACAGAAAAAAACAAATTCTGGTATTACACTGTAAAATGATTTTATGCAAATTCAGCATATTTTGATATTCAAATTTATTCAAATATGTATAGGAGTAATTGTACTGGAGGAAAATGTTCAGTATTTTAGGAGAAGTAAAATTTGTAAACATCAAAACTGTGATACGATTATGTAAGCAGTAAATTATTCCCTATGAATTAGTTTTAATTTAGATCATGGCTGTACTCCTTTAAAGTCAAAGACATAATTATGTAATTAGGCCAAAGGTTCAAGATTCACTATTTCAAAACAGTTTAAAACTAAAATGTTTTATTTTTCCCAAATATGTCTGGGTGTGTTTAGAATGCTGTCACTGCAGGGCATTGGTGCTTATAGTGTAATTTTTGAAAAAACAATTACAACATTTTAAAGGCCTTTTTGTCAAGTTCTAGGGGAGTTTCAAAATGAAAGTTTTCAGAAAGTGAATTTCACCCATTTTTTCATTTAATCCATTTCATGACACACAGAGGGCAAATTTGAATATCAATTGAGGTGTTTCTTATATACCAGTATCTGATTTAAAAGAAAATTTATGTTTATTCTCTGAACCATACATAAAAAATTGACTGTATTCACTTCTTCTTTTATACTTGCTGTTAAAAGTTACTAAAATCTTTCAAAATGTGTTTTTCTTTAGATGGAATTTATTATTCTTTAATAAAGGGTGATATAATATAGAAATAATCTGAAAGCAGCAAAGGAAACCTTTAAAGAAGATGAATAGGTTAAATACCGATAGATCCAATTGAGCCTACTGGGAGATCTGGCCAAGGGGGAGGAGGGGAGGAAGGAGGAGGGGAGGACGGAAGGAGAGGTTGGGAAGGAGATAGGAGGTACTGTATTGGTATCCCTTTCTTAGTGTGGCATAGAATGCTGTTTATGAAATAGAAAGGTAGAAAACAGTTAATGCTTTATTGCAGAGTGGAGAAATAATTCTTCTCACACGGTCAATAATATCTACGATATAAACAAAAATGCTTTTTGAGTATATGTGAATCAGATATGGTTATAGGCAGTGAATGTTACGAGCTCATTTTTCCAAACCATTTGCCCATCAAAACTACATTCAAACCTTGCTGTATATACTAAAAAATTATTAGTTTGTTTCATCCATGGAATAATATGCACAAATTTTCTTATCCTGTGAGCTGTGGTCATGTGCATCCTGCGATATAGCCAGATTGGACCATAACATCTTCTGGTCCGATCATTATATGCAAAGTAGGTGGAATCTGATGTTGAGTGCCATGGGGATATATGGCTATTAAGTGTGGATATTTATTAATGGTATTAGCTTCATGTGGGAATTCTTGTTTTAAATTATTTTCCAGCTACAAAAGAATATCCACAATCGACAACGATTGATACATTGAACAGCTTAAGAGAATATGTTGTGGAAAGGTAGTCATAGGGGTGAAGAGGAGGGTTGAAGGAGGGTCAGAGGAGGGGAAAGAGAAGTTGCTCTTTGTATATATCACTGACGTAGAAATTCCATAAAGTGTAACAGGATTTATAACTGGTAGAATGTTTGGGCTTTAACTTTAAAATGCGTATAATGTTGTCATTGCTCATTTAGGACAAGGGAATAATTGAGTGTTCAAAAGTTTGTGCAGTAGTTCTGAAGGCTCTAAACTATAATAAAAATACAATGGTTCCTGTGTGCAAAATATGCTTTGCATCTTTTCGCTTGTACAGCAATTGGCCCGTTTTGATTTCCATTTTGCGATGTGATACAGGATAAATTATTCTGTGACTTTTGGAGTGTATGTCCGGGTAAAAATTCCAAGTGGCGAAGTTGAGGAACATGTCATAGAAGATTTTGATAAAACGAACTTTGCCCCAATTTTTTTGTGAAGAAAGTATGCCATTGTCTTCCAATCAAATTACCAACAATGTTACCAACAATTGGCTTACTATTAAAAATGATATCTTGAAAGGTGCTACATGGACCATATCATTTACCATTCATCAGGTGACATAAAAAAGATAATGCTTTGGACTCATTTATTGCCAAATTTGACAAGAGTTGTGGAATGTGATCTGTAAAGGATCTTTCAGAGTGATTGCTTGAATGGATAAAATATTAGATACGAAATTGGTTTTTGTGCATTAAGAGATTTATTAAAGAATTGACCTAATGTTTCACAGCTTTTAGTGATTTATAGAAGAAAGTGTGTGTGGTAAGGGGGGGGGGGGAGGAGGGAGGGAGGGAGGGAGAGAGGGCTGTGTAGCGTCAGAACCTTACTGCTGATAAAGAAACTGAAGGAAACCATTGTGTGTTTTATCTGTCTGAATCCAAACTGTAAATTATGCATTACATTGTCACATAACCATTATGTTTTAATTAAAGGCCTCTTTGTATTAGAAATTGATGTCGGAGAGATATGGCAGAAGATGGGAACAGTGGGGGTTTGGGCGGGATTAAGAGAGGATGGGGACATTGGGAGGGGCAGGGGTCGCAGCAAGCCAAGAACAAGTTTGAGGATTTTTGTTTTTAATTGAAGATCTTCTATACAAGCCCTTTTAATTTCTACGATTGTCTTGTCATTTAGCCTCTGAAGAAGATCCTGCTAGGATCGAAACGTCAGGCCAACTTACTTTTACACATTCTATTACACAGGCTCTCTAGTGAATAAGCAGTTTGCTAACAGTTTCATTTTAAATATTTGAGAGACAACTCATTGAACATGTTAGGCTCATCAGTGAAAGTGGCTGGACTACTTAGTCTAACACACTGACCTTTAGATATTTTCCTCTGATGTAACATAGAACTCAGTGGGAAAACAAAAGACGTTTATGACTCAAATAACATGTTTGTAATGCATTACAAACTAGTTGTGTTACAAAACTAGTTGTTGGTGTTGAAAGTTATCTAGTGGTACTCAAAAGTAGTCAGTATAGGCCCCAAATTATAGCATGCTATAATTGCTAGAAGTTCAAAAAATACTTTCCTGGAGGTCTTTACTCTCCAAATTGTTTTCAGACATATTTAAGGAACACACAAGATGACTGAATGTCCCAGCGATAAAAATTTCCTCAAAGGTTGTAATAAAAACAGTCACTGAATTTTGACCAAATGTGACCATATTTGAATATCTAGCATATTTGGGGCCAATACAGCATACCTCTAAGTTAACAGAGCTACGACAAGCTTAATATTATCATCTCTGCGAATGAGCCAAAAGTTTGGCCAAAAAATGTACCTCGTCATGAGTGTGTGATTATAAATTTACTAAAACACTATTACCATAAAAAAGATTCTTTAGATTGTCAACATCAAATATACAACATTAGGCCTTAATTAATTACACTGATTAATTGCCCTGACCAGGACTGATTTCATCATCAAGTAAGCTTTAAAGGAGCTTTCCAGAGATAAAGGATATTTAAAAGGTGATTATCTTGAAAATTGGAAGCGCTAAAAGGAACATTAACTATAGCAGCCAAAGTTTTCTCTTTTTCTTGGACAATGACAATTATCAAGATAAAATTTCTGTTTAAAGTCATCCTTAAAGGTAAATATATCTGAAATAATATTTAACAGAAAAGCCAAAGCCAAAGTAACTTTAAAGAAGTGTGTGCTAAATGGTCACATCTTGTCTGGATTTGTTGAGGTTTACAGCTAGTATGGATTGCTCTGTTTTCTCAACTTTAAGACTGGTTTTTTAAACTTTTTATGACCGCTTTCCGATCATCCGAATAACACTATCCTTGAACAAGTACTTGCAAAAATAAAAGGATGTGAAAACTCTCAAGAGGGTCTATTTAGGAAGTTGTCCAGAATCGTGTGTGATTTAAGTTTATATAGTAACAATTAACCCTTCCACCAAACAATGTCAGTTTCTTGTCTGCAGTTATAAGATCCCCTTCCCGTACTTGGATGTGGTTTGAACAAGTTTTATCGCCATGGTTACCACTATCTATCTTCAATACATGTGCCAAAGTGTTTTGTGATTTGCATAAAATATTTTGATATGTCTTTTTGGCCTAAAAATGAAACAATAAACAAATAAAAATCAAGTTAACCCCTCCCTGTGTAATGAATATAAATTATATACTGGTCTCATGGCATGACCATAACTGCATGTAGCATTCAAGCTGAATCCAATTGGCTATAGTTATCTTCTAAGTTCTGAGCAAACCATTCCATGTGTCTGTCAAGTATGTATTTTTGTGCGAGGGCGTTTTTATTTTGCTCCAAATGATACAAGTTGAGCACTGGTAAATTGGCCAGTTAATATGAAGACTGATCTACTTCAGCCCAGATTATTATGCATAGCTTGGTTCTTCTGCTGAGAAAAGATTAATGTTTATTGTTTAAGGTTTTTTTTTAATTGCAATTAACTCTCACTTTTCTCAAGTGTAAGGCAGAAGTTGTTTTTAAAATTGAGCCATATTTTTGGTTAACTTGAAATATGACTGCATCTCTTTTGCTGAGAAGAAGTCTGCAAAGAATGTAGAAAAAACATACAATAGGGTTCTTGAGTTCAATTTGATGGCTGTGTTCTAGGTTTATGATTCCTTCCTAGATCAAAGAAAGCTATGCTTTGGTCATGTGCAAAGTGTGTTTGTGTAATATTGTGTATGAACATGATCAGTGGCGTAGGAAAGTACTTTTGAGTGGGGGGGCTGAAGACTGATGGCCGGCCTGGGGGAGGTGTCCCCCTCCCCCTTTGGATTTTTTTTGAATTTCCAGGTGGCCTCAGATGCAATTTGGTGCAATATAGCACACTTCAACACCCACTCCATTTTGTAAATAATTTTGCATTTTCACCTGGCCT